>JAODAL010078983.1:0-12727 GCA_025379985.1 Phyllomedusa bahiana | reverse complement strand
TGGCTATATGGCTCCTACACCAGCTTGTCCCCCTGGATGGTGGTTTTGGCTCATTGACCCTCCCGCGTGTCCCCCCTGGATAGGGGTCACCTATGGCCCTCCAGCAGCTGTGTCCCCCTGGATGGTGGTGTTGGCTCTATGGACCCTCCCAGCAGCGTGTCCCCCCTGGATGGTGGTGTTGGCTCTAATGGACCCCCAGCAGCTGTGTCCCCCTGGATGGTAGTGTTGGCTCTATGGCCCCTCCAGCAGCTGTGTCCCCCCTGGATGATGGTGTTGGCTCTATGGACCCTCCAGCAGCTGTGTCCCCCCTGGATGGTGGTGTTGGCTCTATGGACCCTCCAGCAGCTGTGGGATGCAGTGACAACCTACCAGGTCCTTATTGAATCCCTCCCTTCCGTCTAGCTGCTATCCGTGCTGCACATGGCGGTGACTCTGGATATCATAATAATGTGACTTGACTGTGTAGAAATTCCTTGTATAAGGAACAGTTCTATGATTTTCCAGTCCACTTCCTTTACTACTTCCTTATTTTTAGATCTCTGCTTGCTGACAAATAATAAAAACCCTTTGGTCCCCTTCACACCTATATTCCGCATGACTATTTTTGATTCATTAAGTACGGTTTTCGGATTTGACTGTAAATCCATCCCCATTGACTTCAATAGAAAATCCAAGCTGTAGTCTACACAGCACGGATATTCTGAGGTCAGATTTCAAATTTGTAAACGGTATCAAAATGCTTCGAACATGTACATTCCTCTGACGGAAAAAGCACTGTTAAATGTCATCCGGTGTCTCGCTTTCTCTCCGTCCCGGCACAGCATGCGGTGTCTCGCTCTCTCTCTCTCGCTCTCTCTCCGTCTCGGCACAGCATGCGGTGTCTCGCTCTCTCTCTCTCGCTCTCTCTCCGTCCCGGCACAGCATGCGGTGTCTCGCTCTCTCTCCGTCCCGGCACAGCATGTGGTGTCTCGCTCTCTCTCCGTCCCGGCACAGCATGCGGTGTCTCGCTTTCTCTCCGTCCCGGCACAGCATGCGGTGTCTCGCTCTCTCTCTCTCGCTCTCTCTCCGTCCCGGCACAGCATGCGGTGTCTCGCTCTCTCTCCGCCCCGGCACCGCATCCGGGGTCTCGCTCTCTCTCCGCCCCGGCACCGCATCCGGTGTCTCGCTCTCTCTCCGTCCCGGGCACAGCATGCGGTTCTCGCTCTCCTCCGCCGGCACGCATGCGGTCTCCTCTCGTCTCGCGCAGCTGGGCGCCCCCTAAGCTCGGGTCCGCCCCTCCCTCCGTCCCGACACCGCATCCGGTGCCCTCCTCTCTCTCCGTCCGGACCGCATCCGTGTCTCGCTCTCTCTCCGTCCCGTGCACCGCATCGGTGTCTCTCTCTCTCTCCGTCCCGGCACGCATGGTGTCCTCGCTTTTCTCTCCGCCCCGGGCAACCGGGCATGCGGTGTCTCGCTCTCTCTCCGTCCCGGCACGCATGAAGTGGTGTCTCGCTCCCCCTTACTCCTCCCGCACAGCATGCGGTGTCCCCCCTCTCCTCCGTCCGGGCACACCCCCCCCCCAAAATGGGGTTGTCTCGCTCTCTCTCCGGCCCTCCCGGGCCCCACAGCATGCGGTTGTTCCCTTCCCAAACCCCTCCGTCGCCGCACAGCATGGGGTTTCCCTCCTCCTCCCGTCCGGCACAGCATGCGTGTCTCGCTCTCCTCCCCGGCACAGCATCCGGTGTCTCTCCCCCCCTCTTCCGCCTCTCTCCGCCCGGCCCCGCATCCGGTGTCTCCCCCCCCCCTCGGTTTTTACTTTGGCCGCCCCCCCGGCCAGCATGGGCGGTGAGGGGGTTTCTCCTCCCTCCTCCGCCGCCGCAGCTCCGTTTCTCCTCCCTCCTCCTCCGCACAGCATGCGGTGTCTCGCTCTCCCCTCCGTCCCGGCACAGCATGCGGTGTCTCGCTCCCCTCCCCTCCCGGCACGCATCGGTGTCTCGCTTCTCCCGCCCGCACACACGTGTCTCCTTCTTCCGCCGGCACGCACGTGTCTCGCTCCCCTCCCTCTGTCTCTCCCGTCCCGGCACAGCATCGGTGTCCTCGCTCTCTCTCCGCCCCGGCACCAGCATCCGGTGCCCTCGCCCCTCTCTCCGTCCCGGCACAGCATGCGGTGTCTCGCTCTCTCTCCGTCCCGGCACAGCATGCGGAGTCTCGCTCTCTCTCCGTCCCGGCACAGCAACCGGAGTCTCGCTCTCTCTCAGTCCCGGCACAGCATCCGGTGTCTCGCTCTCTCTCAGTCCCGGCACCGCATCCGGTGTCTCGCTCTCTCTCCGTCCCGGCACCGCATCCGGTGTCTCGCTCTCTCTCCGTCCCGGAAACAGCATGCGGTGTCTCGCTCCCCTCTCCTCGTCCCCGCCGCACAGCATGCGGTGTCTCGCTCTCTCTCCGTCCCGGCACCAGAAATGCCGGTGTCTCGCTCTCTCTCCGTCCCCACCAGCCATGCGGGTTCTCGCTCTCTCTTCCCGTCCCGGCACAGCATGCGGTGTCTCGCTCTCCTCTCCGCCCGGCACAGCATGCGGGGGTCTCGCTCTCTCTCCGTCCCGGAAACCAGCATGCGGTGTCTCGCTCTCTCTCCGTCCCGGCACAGCATGCGGTGTCTCGCCCCTCTCTCGTCCTCCCGGCACAGAATCCGGTGTCTCGCTCTCTCTCCGTCCCGGCACAGCATCCGGTGTCTCGCTCTCTCTCCGTCCCGGCACAGCATGGGGTCTCTCTCTCTCTCTCCGTCCCGGCACAGCATGCGGTGTTTCGCTCTCTCTCCGTCCCGGCACCGCATCCGGTGTCTCGCTCTCTCTCCGTCCCGGCACCGCATCCGGTGTCTCGCTCTCTCTCCGGCCCCGCATCCGGTGTCACGCTCTCTCTCCGTCCCCGCATCCGGTGTCTCGCTCTCTCTCCGTCCCGGCACCGCATCCGGTGTCTCGCTCTCTCTCCGTCCCGGCACAGCATCGGGTCTCTCTCTCTCCCGTCCCGGAAACAGCATCCGGTGTCTCGCTCTCTCTACGTCCCGGCACAGAATCCGGTGTCTCGCTCTCTCTCCGTCCCGGCACAGCATGCGGTGTCTCGCTCTCTCTCCGTCCCGGCACCGCATCCGTTGTCTCGCTCGCACTCCGTCCCGGCACCGCATGCGGTGTCTCGCTCGCACTCCGTCCCGGCACAGCATGCGGTGTCTCGCTCGCTCTCCGTCCCGGCACAGCATCGGGTCTCTCTCTCTCTCTGCCCCAGCACAGCATCGGGTCTCTCCTCTCTCTCTCCCCCCCGGGCACAGCACCGGTTCCCCTCTCTCCCCCCCTCCCCTCTTTCCTCCCCTATCCCGGCACAGCATGGGGTCTCTCTCTCTCTCTCCGTCCCGGCACGCACCGGTGTCTCGCTTCCTCTCCGCCCCGGCACGAACGGTTTTTCTCTCCGTCTCCTCCCTCCTCCACGTCGCTTTCTCCTCCGTCTCTCCTCCTCCTCCTCGTCCGCTTTCCTCTCTGTCCGTCTCCTCCTCCCTCCACGTCGCTTTTCTCTCCGCCTCCTCATCCTCCACTCGCTTCACCCTCTCCGCCTCCATCCTCACCACGACGCTTTCTCTCCGTCTCCATCCTCCTCCACACCTTCCTTTCACTCCGTCTCCACCTCCTCCACAGTGGCCCCTCTCCGTCTCCTCCTCGTTCGCTTTTCCTCATCCTCCTCTCCACGTCGCTTTCCTCTCTCGTCTCCTCACCCTCCACGTCGCTTTCTCTCCGTCTCCTCCTCCTCCACGTCGCTTTCCCTCTCCGTCTCCTCCTCCTCCACGTCGCTTTCCTCTACGTCTCCTCCTCCCTCCGCACGTCGCTTTCTCTCCGTCTCCCTCCCACCTCCACGTTCGCTTTCTCTCCCGTCTCCTCCACCACGCGCTTTCTCCTCCGTCTCCTCCTCACTTCGCTTTCTCTCCGACTCCTCCTCTCCACGTCGCTTTCTCTCCTGTCCCTCCCTCCACGTCATGCTTTCTCTCCGTCTCCTTCCTCCACGTCCGGCTTTCTCTTCTCCGTTCTCTTCCCTCCACGTCGCTTTCTTCTCTCCCGTCTCCTCCTCCTCACACGTCGCTTTTCTCTCCGTCACCTCACTCCTCTCCTATCGACACGCTTTCTTCTCCACGTCTCCTCCTCCCCACGTCGACTTTCTCTCCGTCTTCCCTCCTCCGTCGCTATCTCTCCGTTCTCCTCCTCCTCCTCGTCCTGTCTCTCTCTCCGTCTCCTCCTCCTCCACTGTGGCCCTCCTCCGTCTCCTCCTCCTCCTCTCGTCCGCATTCTCGTCTCCGTCCCCTCCTCATCCCGTCGCTTTCCTCTCCCGTCTCCTCCTCCTCCACGTCGCTTTCCTCTCCGTCTCCTCCCTCCTCCCTCCTCGACGCTCTCTCTCCGCCTCCTCCTCCACGTCGCTTTCTCTCCGTCTCCTCCCTCCTACACACGTCCCGCTTTCCCTCCTCACCTCTTCTTCCTCCTCCACCGTCGCTTTTCTCTCCATCTTCTCCCTCCTTCGTTCCTTTCCTCACTCCGTCACCCCTCCCTCCTCCTCGAACGCTGTTTCTCTCCTGACTCCTCCTCCTCCTCCTCGTCGCTTCTCATCCGTTCACTCCTCCTCCACGTCGCTTTCCTCTCCGTCTCCTCCTCCTACACGTCGCTTTCTCTCCGTCTCCTCCTCCTCCACGTCGCTTTCTCTCCGTCTCCTCCTCCTCGTCGCTTTCTCTCCGTCTCCTCCTCCTCCTCGTCGCTTTCTCTCCGTCTCCTCCTCCTCCACTCGCTTTTTCTCTCTCTCCGTCTCCTCGTCGCTTTCTCTCCGTCTCCTCCTCCTCCTCCTCTGTGGCCCCTCTCCGTCTCCTCCTCCTCCTTCGATCCGCTTTCCGGAGCTCCGTCCTCTCCTCCTCCTCGTTCCTTTCTCTCCGTCTCCTCCTCCTCGTCGCTTTCTCTCGTCTCCTCCTCCTCCTCGTCGCTTTCCATCTCGTCTCCTCTCCTCCTCCACGTCGCTTTCTCTCCGTCTCCTCCACGTCGCTTTCTCTCCGTCTCCTCGTCGCTTTCTCTCCGTCTCCTCCTCCTCCTCGTCGCTTTCTCTCCGTACTCCTCGTACGCGTTCTCTCCGTCTTCCTCCTCCTCCTCCTCCGCTTTCTCTCCGTCTCCTCCTCCCTCCTCGTCGCGTGATCTTCCGTCTCCTCCTCCTCCTCTATCGCTTTCTTTCATTTTTTTTTGTTTTTTTTTTTTTTTTCCCCTCCCCCCCCCCCCTTACTTCTCTCCGTCACCGCTCCTCCTCGTCGCTTTCTCTCCGTCACCTCTCCTCCATCCACTGTCGCTTTCTCTCATCTCACTCCTCCTCCACGTCGCTTTTCTTCCCTCATCCGTCTCCTCCCTCCTCTCCATCGCTTTCTGTCTATACTCCTCCTCCATCGTTACGTTTCCTCGTCTCTCCGTCTCCTCCTCCTCACCCGTCACCGCGCTTTCTCTCCGTCTCCCTTACTCCTCCTCCTCCACGTACGCTTTCCTCTCCGTCTCCTCCTCCTCCAAAGTCGCCTCCTCTCCGTCTCCTCCTCCTCCACCAAGTCGCTTTCTCTCTTCCGTCTATCCTCCTTCCTCCCACGTCGCTTTATCTCCGCCTCCGTCCTCCTTCCTCGTCGCTTCTTCTCTCCGCTCCTCCTCTCCACGTCGCTTTCTCACCTTCTCCTCCTCCTGCCACGTTCGCTTCCACTCCGCTCCTCCGTCCTCGCACTCCGCTTTCTCTCCCGTCTCCTCCTCCTCCTCCACGTCGCATTTCCACTCTCTACGTCTCCCATCCTCGTCGCTTTCCTCTCCGTCGTCCTCCTCCTCCACGACGCTTTCTCTTCCGTCTCCTCCTCCTCACTCGTACGCTTTTCTCTCCGTCTCCTCTCCTCCTCGTCGCTTTTCTCTCTACCGTCTCCTCCTCCTCATCCAACGTCCGCTTTCCTCCCCCTCTCCGCGTCCTCCTCCTCCACACTCTGCTTTCTCTCCGTCTCCTCCTCCTCCAACGTCCGCTTTCCCTCCCGTCTTCCTCCTCCTCCACGTCGCTTTCTCTCCGTCTCCTCCTCGTCGCTTTCTCTCCGTCTCCTCCTCGTCGCTTTCCCTCTCCCGTTCTTCCTCCTCCTCCAACGTCCCCGCTTTCCTCGACCGCCTCCTACCTCCTCCACGTCGTTTTCTCCTCCGTCTCCTCCTCCTCCTCGTCGCTTTCTTCTCCTTCTCCTCCCTCGTCGGCTTTCTCTCGCACCCCTCCTCGTCGCTCTTCCCTCATTCCAGTCTCCTCCTTCGTCCTTTCTTCCTCCGTCTCCTCCTCCGTCGCTTTCTCTCCGTCTCCGTCCTCCTCCTGTCGCTTTCTCTCGCGTCTCCTTCCTTCCTCTCTCGCTTTCCTCTCCTCCTCCTTCCTCCTCTCCTCGTCGCTTTCCCCGCTCTCCTTCCCTCCTCCTCCTCCTCGTCAGCTTTCCTTCTCTCCGTCCTCCTCCTCACTCCACGTCGCTTTCTACTCCTGTCACCTCCTCCTCCCACGTCGCTTTCATTTCCTCCCTCTCCGTCTCCTCCCTCCCCACGTCGCTTTCCTCTCCGTCTCCTCTCCTCCACGTCGCTCTCTCACCGTCTCCACCCTCCTCCTCCACTCGCTTTCTCTCCGTCTCCTCCTCGTCGCTTTCTCTCCGTCTCCTCCTCGTCGCTTTCTCTCCGTCTCCTCCTAGTCGCTTTCTCTCCGTCTCCTCCTCCTCCACGTCGCTTTCCTACACGTCGCTTTCTCTCCGTCTCCTCCTCCTCCTCTCCGCTTTCTCTTCCGTCTCCACTCCTCGTCGCTTTCCTCTCCGCTCCTCCTCCTCACACGTCGCTTTCTCGTCCGTCTCCTCTCTCCTCCTCACGCTTTCTCTCCGTCTCCTCCTCCTCCACGTCTGCTTTATCTCTCCCATCTCCTCCTCGTACGCTTTCTCTTCCGTCTCCTCTCCTCCTCTCGCTTTTCTCTCCGTCACCTCTCGTCCGCTTTCTTCCGTCTCCTCCCCTCGTCTCTTTCTCTACCGTCTCCTCTCTGCCTCGTCGCTTTCCCTCTCCGTCTCCCTCTCTCCTTCCACGTCGCTTTCTTCTCCCCCGACTTTTTTATTCACTTCCTCCTCGCGCCGCGTCGCTTTCTCTCCGTCTTCTCCTCCTCCACGTCGCTTTCTCTCCGTCTCCTCCTCCTCCTCGTTCCCCTTCTCCTCCGTCTCCTCCTCCTTCTGTCGCTTTCTCTTCGTCTCCTCCTCCTCCACTCCTCTTTGGCCCCTCTCCGTCTCCTCCTCCTCCACGCGCTTCTACCTCTCCGCTCCTCCTCCCCACAGTTCGCTTTCTCTCCCGTCTCCTCCACGTAGCTTTCTCAACGTCTCCTCCTCCACGTCGCTTTCTCTCCGTCTCCTCCTCCACGTCGCTTTCTCTCCGTCTCCTCCTCGCTTTCTCTCCGTCTCCTCCACGTCGCTTTCTCTCCGTCTCCTCCACGTCGCTTTCTCTCCGTCTCCTCCTCGTCGCTTTCTCTCCGTCTCCTCCTCCTCGTCGCTTTCTCTCCGTCTCCTCCTCCACGTCGCTTTCTCTCCGTCTCCTCCTCCACGTCGCTTTCTCTCCGTCTCCTCCTCCTCCACGTCGCTTTCTCTCCGTCTCTCCTCACTCCACGTCGCGCTACTTCCTCTCCGTCCTCCCCCTCCTCCACGCTTTCTCTCCGTCTCCTCCTCTTCGCCTTTCCTCTCCGTCCTCACTCCTCGTCGCTTTCCTCTTCCCGTCTCCTCCTCCTCCACCTCGCTTTCCTCCCTCCTCCTCCTCCTCGTCGCTTTCTCTCCGTCTCCTCCTCCTCCACGTCGCTTTCTCTCCGTCTCCTCCTCCTCCTCGTCGCTTTCTCTCCGTCTCCTCCTCCTCCACGTCGCTTTCTCTCCGTCTCCTCCTCCTCCACGTCGCTTTCTCTCCGTCTCCTCCTCCTCCTCGTCGCTTTCTCTCCGTCTCCTCCTCCTCCTCGTCGCTTTCTCTCCGTCTCCTCCTCGTCGCTTTCTCTCCGTCTCCTCCTCCTCCACGTCGCTTTCTCTCCGTCTCCTCCTCCTCCTCGTCGCTGTCACTCTGCCGTCCCTCCTCGTCGCTTTCTGGTCCGTCTCCTCCTCCTCCAAACGTCGCTTTAACTCCGTCTCCTCCTCCTCCACTGCTTTCCTCTTCCGTTCCTCCTCCCTCACTTCGCTTTCTCTCCGTCCTCTCTCCTCCTCCTCGTCGCTTTCTCTCCGTCTCCTCCTCGTCGCTTTCTCTCCGTCTCCTCCTCCTCCCTCTCGCTTTCTCTCCGTCTCCTCATCCTCCTCGTCGCTTTTTTTGGTTTTTTTTTTTTTTTTTTTTTTTCTTTCTCTCCGTCTCCTCCTCCTCCTCGTCGCTTTCTCCTCCGTCTCCTCCTCCTCCTCGTCGCTTTCTCTCCGTCTCCTCCTCCTCCACGTCGCTTTCTCTCCGTCTCCTCCTCCTCCACGTCGCTTTCTCTCCGTCTCCTCCTCCTCCTCGTCGCTTTCTCTCCGTCTCCTCCTCCTCCTCGTCGCTTTCTCTCCGTCTCCTCCTCCTCCTCGTCGCTTTCTCTCCGTCTCCTCCTCCTCCTCCTCGTCGCTTTCTCTCCGTCTCCTCCTCCTCCACGTCGCTTTCTCTCCGTCTCCTCCTCCTCCTCGTTTGTTTATCTTCGTCTCCTCCTCCTCCTCGTCGCTTTCTCTCCGTCTCCTCCTCCTCCACGTCGCTTTCTCTCCGTCTCCTCCTCCTCCACGTCTGGCGAGATTCCTCCCGTCCCTGCCTCCCCCACGTCGCTTTCGTCTCCGTCCTCCCCTCCTCCACGTCGCTTCGCTCCTCCGTCTCCTCCTCCATCCACGTCGATTTCTCTCCGTCTCCTCCTCCTCCAAGTCGCTTTCCTCTCCGCTCCTCCTCCTCACTCCGCGCTTTCCCTCTCCGTCTCCGTCTCCTCCTCCTCCTCCGTCGTCGCTTTCCCTCTCCGACTCCCTCCTCATCTCAGCTCCGCTTATCTCTCTCGACCGTCTCCTCCTCCACACGTCGCTTTCCGATCCTCCTCACGTCTCCTCCTCCTCCTCCTCGTCGCTTTCTCTCCGTCTCCTCCTCCGTCGCTTTCTCTTCCTCCGTCTCCTCCTCCCTCCTCACTCGGTTCGCTTTCCTCTCCGTCTCCTCCTCATCCCTCGTCGCTTTCTCTCCGTCTCCTCCTCCTCCTCTGTGGCCCCTCTCCGTCTCCTCCTCCTCCTCTGTGGCCCCTCTCCGTCTCCTCCTCCTCCTCGTCGCTCCTCCGTCTCCTCCTCCTCCACGTCGCTTTCTCTCGTCTCCCACCTGCCTCCTCGTCGATTTCCTCTCCGTCTCCCTCCTCCTCCACGTCGCTTTCCTCTCCGTCTCCTCCTCCCGACCTTCGTCGCTTTCATCTCCGTCTCCTCCACCTCCTGTCGCTTTCCATCCGTCTCCATCCTCGTTCGCTTTCCTCTCCGTCTCCTCCATCCTCTCCTCGTCGCTGTTCTCCTCCGTCTCTCCTCCTCGTCGTCTTCCCTTCCCGTCCTCCCTCCTACTCCTCCTCCTCCTCCTCGTCGCTTTCTCATCCGTATCCTCTCCTCTGTCGCTTTTCCTCTCCGTCTCCTCCTCCTCCACGTCGCTCCTCTCCCTCCAGTCTCCTCCTCCTCCCCACGTCGCTTTCCCTCTCCTGTCCCTCCTCCCATCCTCGTCGCTCTTTCCTCTCGTCTCCTCCTCTCCACACGTCGCTTTCTCTCCGTCTCCTTCCTCCTCCTCTCGCTTTCATCTCCGTCTCCCCTCCTCCTCCACGTCGCTTTTCTCATCCGTCTCCTCCTCGTACGCTTTCTCTCCGGTCTCCTCGCAGCCTCGCCACGTCGCTTTCCTTCCGGCACCTCCTCCTCCACGCACGCTTTCCTCTCCGTCTCCTCCTCCTCCACGTCGCTTTCTCATCATGTCTACTACCTCGTCGCTTCTCTCACGTCACCTCCTCCTCACGTCGCTTCACTTCTCTCTCGTACTACTCCCTCACTCCTTCCTCGTCGCTTTCTCCCCGTCATCCGTCCTCCCTCGCTCGTCCGCTTTTCCTCTCCGTCTACCTCCTCCTCCAACGTCCCGCTTTTCTCTTCCGTCTCCTCCTCCTCCACTCGCTTTCTCTACCGACTCCTTCGCTCGCTCACACAACGTCGCTTTCTCCGTCCGTCTCCCTCCTCTCTCCACGTCGCTTTCTCTCCGTCCCTCCTCGATCCCGCTTTCACCTGCTCCGGTCTCCTCCTCGTTTCGCTTTCCTCCATCCATAGTCTCCTCCTCCTCCACGTCCTTTCCTCTCCGCCGCTTCCCCTCCTCCACGTCGCTTCTCTCCGTCTCCTCCTCCTCCTCGTTCCTCGCCCCTCTCCGTCTCCTCCCTCGTCGCTTTCTCTCCCCGAGCTCCCTCCTCGTAACGCTTACTCATCCGTCTCCACATCATCGAGTCGCTTTCTCGTCCACGTCTCCGTCTCTCGTTATTCAGCTTTCCTCTCCGTCATCCACCCGTCGCTTTCCTCTTCCGTCTCCTCCGACGTCGCTTTCCTCTCCCGTCTCCTCCATCCCTCCCTTCGTCGCTTTCTCTCCGTCTCTCCTCCGAGCCTCCTCCGTCGCTTTTCCTCTCCGTCGTCCCTTCCTCCTCATCCGTTCGTCTTTCTCTCCCGTCTCCTCCTCACTCGCGTCGCTTTTCCTCCCTCCGTCGTCCCTCCTCCCTCCACACGTCCGCTTTCCTCTCCGTCTTCCACCTCCCCTACCCACTTCGCTTTCCTCTCCGTTCTCCTCCTCCTCCACGTCGCTTTCTCTCTCCGTTCCTCCCCCTCCTCCTCCACGTCGCTTTCTCTCCAGTCTCCTCCTCCTCCACGTCGCTTTCTCTCCGTCTCCTCCTCGTCGCTTTCTCTCCGTCTCCTCCTCGTCGCTTTCTCTCCGTCTCCTCCTCGTCGCTTTCTCTCCGTCTCCTCCTCCTCCACGTCGCTTTCTCTCCGTCTCCTCCTCCTCCTCCTCGTTGCTTTCTCTCCGTCTCCCTCCTCGGTCGCTTTCTCTCCTCCCGTATCCTCCTCCTTCCACGGTCGCTTTCTCTCCGTCTCTCTCTCCTCCTCCTCGTGGCTTTCTCCTCCGTCTCCTCCTCCTCCAACGCCTTTCCTTCTTCCGTCTCCTCCTCGGTTCGCTTTCTCTCCGTCTCCATCCTGCCTCCCTCCGTCGCTTTCACTCTCGCACGTCTCCTCCTCGTGATCGCTTCTCTCTCCGTCTCCTCCTCGTCCGCTTTCTCTCACGTCTCCTCCTCCTCCTCCTCCCCGTCCTCCTCTCCCCCTCCTCCTCTCCCGTCCTCCCTCTCCCGTCCTCCCTCTCCCGTCCTCCTCTCCGTCCTCTTTCTTCCTCTCTCCCTCACGTCCCCTTCTCTTTTTCCTCTCCCCCCTCGCTTCCTCCCCTTCTCCTCTCCTCTCCTTCCTCTCGTCCGCCCCTCCCTCTCCCCTCTCGTCTCCCTCTCCTCCTCCGTCTTTCTTCCTCCGCCTTTGCTCCTCCTTCTCCTCCTCCTTCTCCTCCTCTCCCGTCACCTTTCTCGCTCCCCTCCGCCTTTCTCCCCCGCCCTCCCTCCTTCTCTCCTCTTTCCCTCGCTTCTTCCGTCGCCTTTCCCCCTCCCGTCGTTCTCCTTCCCCTCCCCTCGTTCCCTCCCCCTCTCCCGTCCTCCCTCTCCTCCTCTCCCGTCCGCCTTCTCCCGTCCTCCCTCTCCTCCTCCTCCTCCTCCTCCTCCCCCTCGTCCTCTCTCCCCCCTCCGTCCCGTCCTTCTCCCTCCCCCCCCAGCCTCTCCCTCCTCCTCTCCCGTCCTCCTTCTCCCGCCTTCTCCTCCCCTCCGTCCTTCCCTCCTCCCCCTCCCTCCCTCTCCGCCTCTCCCGTCCTCCTCCTTTCTCCTGCCTCCTCGCCCCTCCTCCTCCTTCCCTCTTTCCTCCTTCCCTCTTTCCTCCCTTCCCTCCTCTCTCCTCTCCGCCCTCCTCCTCTCCTCCTCCCCTCCTCCTTCTCCTCTCCCGCCCTCCTCCTTCTCCCGCCCTCCTCCTTCTCCTCTCCTCTCCCCTCCCTCCATCCTCTCTCTCCGTCCTCCTCTCCTCCTCCCTTCTCGTCCCCTCCTCTCTCTCCTCTCCGTCCCTTCTCCTCCCGTCCCCCCTCCCTTCCTCCGTCCCGCTTCTCCCTCTCTCCCCCTCCTTCTCCTCCTCTCCCGTCCTCCTTCTCCTCCGTCCTCCTCCGTTTTTCCTCCCGCCCGCTTCTCCCGTCTCCTCTCCTCTCGTCGCCCTTCTCCGTCTCCCTCTCCTCTCCGTCCCTCTCCTCTCCCTCCCTCCTCATACCCCTCCCCTTCTCCCTCCCCTCCCCTCCCCGTTCTCTCCCCGCCCTCTCCCGTCCTCCCTCTCCTCCTCCTCCTCCCTCCCCTCTTCCCGTCTCCCCCTTTTCCTTCCTCCTCCCTCTCCTCCTCTCCCGTCCGCCCTCTCCCGTCCTCTCTTTTCTTCTCCTCCCTCTTCTCTCTCCCTCCCCCTTTCTCCTCTCCGTCCTCATCTCCTTCCTCTCTCCCCTCTCCCTCCTTCTCCCCCTCTCCTCTCCTCTCCCCCTCCTCCGCCCCTTTCTCCCTTCCTCCCTCCCGCCCGTCTCCCTCCCCCCCTCCCCCCTCCCGCCTCCCCCCCCCCCCCCTTTTCCCTCTTCTCCTCCCCCTATCCCTC
>JAODAL010078982.1:0-12727 GCA_025379985.1 Phyllomedusa bahiana | reverse complement strand
TTGGGATAAAAACCACTTTTTGCACAGTCTTCGTTTGTGAAATAATAAGAGGATAACGGCTGCAAGGAGGAAGGAGCTGTTTTCCGTGTGACTGACGGCGTCTTAAATGTACTGAAGTCCGCGCGTGAAATGACTTGTGCGCCTGCGCGGAGAACCTGCGCATGCGTCGTTGGGCTGCTTACATTGTTCTCACTGCTTTAATGTAATCCAAGGCAGTTTTACTGTACATCCTAGAAGTGGTCAGAGGTCATTTCTCATGTACCTCACTAAATGTCCGTGTGGGTTAGGATGCATCTGCCAAACAACCCGACGTCTATCGGACAGAGCAGCGAACCGTCCATCTACAGTCAGGGGCCGTCACACCTTCCAATTCCTCATAACGGCCAATCACAGCTCCGCTCCTAAACACTGGAGCAGGTCCCACGTCCACGGAAAGGTGGAAACCGTCTCCTCACAGAGCGGGAACCCTACTGGGTCCATAGGTCGGATGCGCTCAGCCCCCGCGGCCTCAGCCGGGAACGCGCCTTTATTTCTGCCCAGAGGATGTCGCCATCGCTGGAACTTGTTTTTTCTGTTTCTCACTCAGCTTTGTTAGTGCAGGACTCTTCATCAGGGCGAGGGAGGGCAGGTTCACACCGTGTTGGGTCCAGGTGAACATACGTTCTTAGGTACGTGTTTGGATCTACACCGGGGCTGGGCAATTAATTTTCCCATGGGAAGGGGGGATGGTTGGGAGGGCTGGACAAAAAAAAAAAAAATAGGGCGAACGGGGGCAAAAAATTCGCTTTGGGGGGGTTTATTTTTGTGGAAACCTACTCTGTATCCTCAGTAAGGCAGGTATGTAGATATATGTCCCCTCAGTAAGGCAGGTATATAGATATATGTCCCCTCAGGCAGATATATACAGCTACCATCAGTCAGGTATATAGTTATAGCTCCCCACAGGCAGGTATATAGATAAGATATAGCTCCCCACAGTCAGGTATTTAGATAAATATAGCTCCCCACAGGCAGGTATATAGATAAGATATAAGCTCCCCACAGGCAGGGATAAAGATAAAATAAAAGCTCCCCACAGGCAGGTATATAGATAAGATATAGCTCCCCACAGGCAGGTATATAGATAAGATATAGCTCCCCACAGGCAGGTATTTAGATAAGATATAGCTCCCCACAGGCAGGTATATAGATAAGATATAGCTCCCCACAGGCAGGTATATAGATAATATAAAGCTCCCCACAGGCAGGTATAGAGATAAGATATAGCTCCCCACAGGCAGGTAAAAAATAGAAAAGTTAGCTCCCCACAGGCAGGTTAATATAATAAGATATAGCTCCCCACAGGCAGGTATATAGATAAGATATAGCTCCCCACAGGCAGGTATATAGATAATATACAGCTCCCCACAGGCAGGTATAGAGATAGTTATAGGGGATACTAATAGTAGCGCTGACAGCCCGCTGTGGCCTCTCCGTGCTACCCACCCACGGCAGGCTGTCAGCGCTACTATTAGTAGACCAGGGCATCATACCCTGCGGGCCGCATTCGACTAGTTAGCGGGCCGTACAGTGCCCAGGTCTGGTCTAGACGGACCCTAAACAGACCCAAACCCGCATCGAGCAATGAGCAGAGTGATTGCTCACAATGGTAAACACACATCAGTGTTCAGACCAGTGATCGCTGATCCCTCTCACTGAGTCTTATGGATCCGTTCATGTCAATTCTTGGTCCGAAAGACGCAGCAGGAGCCCTATAATAACCTATAGGGGGCGCTCCTGCATGCTGGGTATGTGCTGGATCCGTGCATGTTTTGGATGCGATTGTCAGCTCCCAACCCGCGGTGTGAACACAGCCCTGCAGTGACCCCCCCCCCCCTTCTCCTTATGTTTCTCTCTCCATTTTTTTCTGTATCTTCTATCCCCTCTTCTTCCGTTCCCTCATATCAGGCTCTGCTTCATCCGCCTCTCTCCCCCTTGCTCTATATGTTCTCCTCCCCATTGACCAGACGTCTATATCTTCCTCAGAGACATCTCGGTGCCTTTACCCATCCAGTGCTTGTTCCTTCCCTTCTGTTTCTCTCTCCCCCCTCTTGATTTCTACTATTCTCATTTCTGCCGCTCCTCATTCGTTCTACTTGTTTCCCCCCTGTCTTTTTGCTCTGTACATGTCGGTCCCAACGGGGTCCCGACATGCGCAGGTTCTCCGCGCAGCCACATTAGTGTACCGTATTATGCGCAGGCGCACAAGTCCCTTCCTGCGCGCGCACTTCAGTAAATGTAAGGGTATGTTCACAGAGTGTACTGTACGTTTTGTGTTTTGGAAGCATGCGCTGATCGTCCCCCCCCTTTGATGCAACCCTCAGCGCCGGGGCAAGCGCTGTGAACAATTAACCTGCCACATTTCTTCCCCTGCGTATGATACGATCGTGTTATACACTGGGGGAGACGATGTGTAGAATAAAAGAAAAAAAAGGGAGATGGCGCTCTATGTGAAAGTACGTCTGATATCACTGTAAAATAAAGTAATATTAAGGTGCACAAACCAATAAACCCCGGTTGGGTAAACCAAAGCCCTCGGGGAAAACGCCGCTAGTCCGGGATTTTCTAATGCTGGCAGGACATCAGGAAACAGTAGAAAGTGGATGAAGAAAAAGTGGAGCGGGCGCTCGCCTCAAGGAAATAAATCCTCGTGTGGAACCAACGAGGATAAAAATGAATTTATTCCCAAAAAAACTTAAAAGGGGGCCCCTTAAAGTGATTGAACCTGCTAACGCGTTTTGGCTAAACAGCCTCTCGATTCTCAAGTTTTACATACAATAAAAGGGCAAATGGGGCTACTACACTGAACAAACCATATAAATTTGGGGCAAACCAGAACCAATCATGGGGTTTCCCGTTTTTTAGACCCAAATCTAGAAAAACCAATAAGAAAATTGAAAAATAGGGACTATGATGAAAAGAAAATCCTATTGGTTAAGATAAAGGCGGGAAATTCATACTGACCAATGGGGTGGAAGGCTGCTCCGTTCCCATGTTATTCTATGAGAAACAAGATAACCTATCCTGAAAGACATAAGAATATCTGTGGAGAAGAGATACAAGTGATTGGTGGAACCCATGGAGGGAAAATTAAACTAGCCAATGATAGAGTTCCCAAACTGTGATGTAAAAAACAAGCGCCTTTTGCCGACTTGTTACGGAGGGCGCAGGACGAATGTGAGTCCACCTCGAGGGATGTCAGTGGTGATACATAGATTATTATTACTGAAAAGAAACCTGTAATGAGTGTAATTAATATACTTAAAGGGAACCTGTCACATAGGTTGTGTCCCCCTTGCTGAGGACAGCACAAGCCGTCGTTCAGACCTGCTGTTCCAGCGCTGTGTCCCTTGATTCTGTAAGATGCTGAGGACAGCACAAGCCAGTGTCAGACCTGCTGTTCCAGCGCTGTTGTCCCTTATTCTGTAAGATGCTTGAGGGCAAGCACAAAGCCAGTGTCAGACCTGCTGTTTCCAGCGCTGTGTCCCTTATTCTGTAAGATGTGGGGCAGCACAAGCCAGAGTCAGACCTGATGTTCCCAGCGCTGTGTCCTTATTCTGTAAGATGCTGAGGGACAGCACAAGCTAGTGACAGACCTGCTGTTTCAGCGCTGTGTCCCCTTATTCTGTAAGATGCTGAGGACGCACAAGCCAGTGACAGACCTGCTGTCCCAGTGCTGTGCCCTTTATTCTGTATGATGCTGAGGACAGCACAAGCAGTGTAAGACTGCTGTTACCTGCGCTGTGTCCTTATTCTGAAACGATGCTGAGGACAGAAACAAGCCAGTGTTCAGACCTGCTGTTTCCAGCGCTGTGTCCCTTATTCTGTTAGATGTGAGGACAGCACAGGCCAGTGTCAAGACCTGCTGTTCCCAGCGCTGTGTCCCTTATTCTGTAGAGCTGAGGGCAGCTCAAGCCATGTCGACTGCTGTTCCTCCAGCGCTGTGTCCCTTTATTTCTGTAAGATGTGAGGGACAGCAGCAACCAGTGACGACCTGCTGTTCCAGCGCTGTGCCCTTATTTGTAAGATGCTTGAGGGACAGCACAAGCCAGTGTCAGTCCTGCTGTTACCCAGCGCTGTGTCCTTATATTCTGTAAGATGCTAGAGGACAGGAACAAGCCGTGTCAGACCTGCTGTTCCAGCGACTCTGTCCCTATTCTGTAGATGTGGAGGGCGCACAAGCCAGTGTCAGACCTGCTGTTTACAGCGCTGTGTCCCTATTCTGTAAAGATGCTGGGACAGAACAAGCCAGTGTCAGACCTGCTGTTCCCAGCGCTGTGTACCTTATTCTGTTAAGATGCTGAGGACAAGCACAATGCCTGTGTCAGACCTGCTGTTCCCAGCGCTGTGTCCCTTATTCTATAAGATGCTGAGGGCAGCACAAGACAAACCCACCACCAGTGTCAAACCTGTTGTTTCCAGCGCTGTGCCCCTTATTCTGTAAGATGCTGAGGACAGCACAAGCCAGTGTCAGACTGCTGTTTCCAGCGCTGTGCCCCTATTCTCTAAGATGATGCAGTTTTAGAGCATTTACCTCTCAAATCTTATTCATGAGCAGGTGATGGCTCCGCCCACCAAAGGTTAGCCCTGCCCACTGAATTATTCAACGTGTTTTACCTATTCAAAAGTATTTAGGTTTATCAGTTGAGGTGGCGGAGCTAGCCTCAGGTGGGCGGGGTTGAAAAAAACTGACACTCTGAAGGACTCTTTGAATGACTCTTATGGCTGAAAAACTGCAGATTTGAGGCATTAAATACACGGAAACTGCAGCATCTTACAGAATAAGGGGGACACTGCGCTGGAAACAGCAGGTCTGACCCACTGGCTTGTGCTGCCCTCAGCATCTTACAGATAAGGGGACACAGCGCTGGAATACAGAGGTTTGACACTGGCTTGTTCTGTCCTCAGCATCTTACAGAATAAGGGACACAGCGCTGGAAACAGCAGGTTTGATCACTGGATTGTGCTGCCAACCTCAGCATCTTACAGAATAGGGATCACAGCGCTGGGAACAGCAGGTCTGAGTAACAGCTTGTGCTGCACTCAGCATTCTTACAGAATAAGGGGCACAGCGCTGGAAACAGCAGGTTTGACACTGGTTGTTTGTCCTCAGCATGCTTACAGAATAAGGGACACAGGCGCTGGGAACAGAGGGTCTACACTGGCTTGTGCTGCCTCAGCATCTTACGAATAAGGGGCAACAGCGCTGGAAACTGCAGGTCTGACACTGGCTTGTGCTGCCCCTCAGCATCTTACAGATAAGGGAAACAGCGCTTGGAACGCAGGTCTGACACTGGCTTCGCTGGCCTCAGCATCTTACAGAATAAGGGACACAGCGCTGGGAAACAGCAGGTTGATACTGGGCTTCTGCTGGCCTCAGCTATTTTCAGAATAAGGGACACAGCGCTGGGAACAGCAGGGTCTGACACTGGCTTGTTCTGTCCTCAGCATCTTACAGAATAAGGGACACAGCGCTGGATAACAGCAGGTTTGACACTGCTTGTGCTGCCCTCAGCATCTTACAGAAATAAGGGACTCATGCGCTGGAAACAGCAGGTTGATACTGCTTTTGCTGCACTCAGCATCTTACAGAATAAGGGGCACAGCGCTGGGAAACAGCAGGTCTGGACATGGCTTGTTCTGTCCTCAGCATCTTACAGAATAAGGGGCACAGCGCTGGGAAACGCAGGTTTGACACTGGCTTCTACAGTCATCAGCATCTTACAGAACAGGGACACAGCGCTCGGAAACGATGTCTGACACTGGATTGTGCTGCCCTAAGCATCTTACAGAATAATGGGACACAGCCGCTGGGAACAGCAGGTCTGACACTGGCTTGTGCTGCCTTCTCAGCATCTTACAGAATAAGGGACACAGCGTGGGAACAGCAGTCTGTTACTGGCTTCTGCTGGCCTCAGCTTCTTACAGAATAAGGGACACAGCGCTGGGAACAGCAGGTCTGACACTGCTTTTCTGGCCCTCAGCATCTTACAGGATAAGGAGCACAGACGCTGGAAACAGCAGGTCTGACACTGGCTTGTGCTGTTCTCAGCATCTTACAGAATAAAGGGACACAGCGTTGGAATAGCAGGTCTGACACTGGCTTTGTGCTGCCCTCAGCATCTTACAGAATAAGGGACACAGCGCTGGGAAAGCAGGTCTGGAAACTGGCTTGTGCTGCCCTCAAGCATCTGACAGAATAGGGGCACAGCGCTGGAACCAGAGGTCTGACATGTTGTGCTGCCTCAGCAATCTTACAGAATTAAGGGGTGACCGCGCTGGGAAACAGCAGGTCTGACACGGCTTCTGCTGGCCTCAGCATCTTACAGAATAAGGGACACAGCGCTGGGAATCCAGCAGGTCTGATACTGGTTCTGCTGGCCTCAGCATTTACAGAATAAGGGACACAGCGCTGGGAACAGCAGTCTGACATGGCTTGTTCTGTCCTCAGCATTTCTTACAGAATAAGGGGACACAGCGCTGGAAAACAGCAGGTTGAACACTGGCTTGTGCTGCCCTCAGCATCTTTACAGAATAAGGGGACACAGCGCTGGAAAACAGCAGGTCTGATAATAGCTTGTGCTGCACTCAGGCATCTTACAGAATAATGGGCACAGCGCTGGGAACAGAAGGTCTGACACTGGCTTGTTCTGTCCTCAGCATCTTACAGAAATAAGGGGCACAGCGCTGGAAACAGCAGGTTTGACACTGGCTTCGTACTGTCCTCAGCTATCTTACAGAACAAGGGGGACACAGCGCTGGAAACCAGAAGTGTCTGCACTTGGCTTGTGCTGCCTCAGCATCATACAGAATAAGGGACACAGCGCTGGGAAAACAGCAGGTCTGACAAAAAAAACTGGCTTTTTTGGGGTGCTGCCCTCAGCATCTTTACAGGGAATAAGGGACACAGGCTGGGAACAGCAGGTCTGATACTGCTTCTGTGGCCTCAGCATCTTACAGATACTAAGGGACACAGAGCTGGGAACAGAAGGTCTGACACTGGCTTGTTCTGGCTCAGCATCTTACAGAATAAGGGGCACAGCGCTGGAAAACAGCAGGTTCGGACCTGGCTTGTGCTGTCCTCCAGCATATTACAGAATAAGGGACACAGCGTTGGGAATAGCTAGGTCTTGACACTGGCTTTGTGCTTGCCTCAGCATCTTTACAGAATAAGGGGGGGACACAGCGCTGGGAAAGCAGGTCTGACACTGGCTTGTTCTGTCCTCAGCATCTTACAGAATAAGGGAACCGTGCGGGGAACAGCAGGTCTGGACACTGGCTTGTTCATGTCCTCAGTATCTTACAGAATATGGGAAACGTGCTGGGAACAGCAGGTCTGACACTGGATTGTTCTGTACTCAGTAACTTACAGAATAAGGGCACAGCGTGGGAACAGCAGGTTCTGGGGGGGGGAAAAAACACTGGCTGTGCTGCCCTCAGCATCTTATAGAATAAGGGACACAGTGCTGGAAACAGAGGTCTGACACTGGATTGTGCTGCCTTCAGCATCTTACAGAATAAGGGACACAGTCGCTGGGAAACAGAAGGTCTGATACTGGGCTGTTATGTCCTCAAGCATCTTACAGAATAAGGGGGACACAGCGCTGGGAACAGCAGGTCTGACACTGGCTTGTGCTGCCTTCAGCATCTTACAAGGAATAAGGGCACCGCGCTGGAAACAGCAAAGGTCTGTACTGGCTGTGTTCTGTTCTAAGCCAGGGGGGGCATAACTAAAAATTTTTAAAATTTTTATTAGTGAATTTAGCAGGCTTACAAAATTAACTTTAAAATAAAAAAAAAATTAAAGGGGAAAACCCTATCACATGGATTATTCCCCTTGCTGAGGG
This sequence comes from Phyllomedusa bahiana, assembly GCA_025379985.1. Taxonomy (NCBI): domain Eukaryota; kingdom Metazoa; phylum Chordata; class Amphibia; order Anura; family Hylidae; genus Phyllomedusa; species Phyllomedusa bahiana. The sequence goes on along the minus strand of JAODAL010078982.1, from coordinate 4,841 downwards.
CAGCACAATCCAGTGTCCAGACCTGCTGTTCCCAGCGCTGTGTCCTTATTCTGTAAGATGCTGCAGTTTTAAGCATTTACCCTTCAAATCTTATTCATGAGCAAGTGCTAGCCCCTCCCACCAACGGTTAGCTCCACCCACTGACAGTTTTTCACATGGTTCCTACCTATTCAATGTTTTATCAGTTGAGGTGGGCAGGGCTAGTCTCAGGTGGGCGGGGTATGCAAAAAACGGACTCTTAAAGAGAACCTGTCACATAGATTATGCCCCCTTGCTGAGGACAGCACAACCCAGTGTCAGACCTGCTGTTTCCAGCGCTGTGTCCCTTATTCTCTAAGATGCAGGAGTTTTAGACCATTTAATGCTCAAATCTGCAGTTTTCAGCCAGAGGTATGAAAAGAAGTCTGTTTTTTTCAAGCCCCGCCCACCTCAACTGATAAACCTATTACTTTAAATAGGTAGAAACAGGTGAATAACGCCAGGTGGGGCGGGGTAAGCCTTTGGTGGGGTGGGGCTAAACACCTGCTCATGAATAAGATTTGAGCATTAAATGCTCTAAAACTACAGCATCTTAAAGAATAAGGGACACAGCGCTGGAAACAGCAGGTCTGACACTGGCTTGTGCTGCCCTCAGCAAGGGGGGCATACCTATGTGACAGGTTCCCTTTAACCATATTTTGGGAAATTTTTTCGTAGAAGTTAAATTTTGTGTCTGGTTAGTCTATTGTAATTAGTACCACTTCACTTTTGAAGACGAATCAGCTGTTTGGCAAAGTATTTTTAGCAGGTGCGGCTTCAGCATCTCACGATTCCACCTCATTTACCAACAACTTTTCGGCACTTTTTTGTTTTTATGTAGACCGGGTGTTGCTAAAACAATATGGCAGATTCATCAAGGTTTGGGCATCATGTTGATGATTGCTTTAGCCTGCTTTCACACAGCCAGTTTTGGTGCCCCAATTTAAACTGCCTTTATTTACCAGCAGCTTCTTTAGTTTTCTAAATTATTCGGAAGGTGTTTCAAGTAAGTCATCCCAAAGACTTGTGTGTGAAGTCTTGTGGATACAAATAGTGTTGATTGATTTAATCGAGATTGACCGATTTTCAATTTTCAGAAAATCATTTAGATTTTTCGATTCGATTGTCGTTTCCCATTGAAGTCAATACACAGTGAAAATTACACGGCATGTCAATCACGATTTTCTACCCCCGATTTTACTGGAAAAAGGTTCGGAACGATCGAGATCGAGAAACCTGTAAAATAAATCGACTCGATCTCGATCTTTGAAAAATCAATCAACTCTAATTACAAACACACTCATGATCACTCACTTTCCAAACACTTTAGATAAGTGAAAAAAAGCTGCTGGTAATAAAAGGCAGTTTAATTGGTGTGCAGTTAAAACTGCCCCCAAAACCGGCAATGTGAAAGCAGCCTTAGGCTATGTTCATTTGCGTAATTTTGGCGCACAATTTCGCCGCGTATTTGCGCTCTAATACGGGCTAGATGCGCGCCAAAATTAGGTAATCCTTAGTTCTCATAAAGAACTATGGATTACTCCATCACCCCGCGCGTACAATACGATCGTAATTGTACCGCGGGGAGATAAGTGACATGTCAATTATTTGCGACGAATACAGCCAGAGTAATGAATGTCAATGGGGCCGGCGGGCTGCCCCCTCCCCTGTGCTGTGGGAGTACGCATGTCTTAGCGCCAGCTCCCAAAAGGACACGATGTACTAAACGCACCGCAGTACATTGTGTGAACATACCCTTAAAAGGCCCTGATCAACACGGGCGGACTTGACCCCGGTTATGACCGCGGGTTCCAATGCGTTGTCCGCGGCCAAAACCCCATCCCAAATCGCGCCTAGTTTATTAACATGGTTTCCAATTTGGCGCGGCCTTGCCGCCGTGTTTGAGAGCTCTCCTGTCAATTCTTGACAGGGAGTCCTCAGCGTGGGGGAAAGCGCAGTGTGTCGCCGCAGCTGGTGCGCGTTTGGCGTCGCGGTATTCCCCCTGCCTACTAATTTGCCTGGGGGCAAACCCTCACGCAAGCCGCGCCCCAAAAACCACGCCCCAATGAGCCGCGACCACGCCCAGCAAACCCGCATGGGAGACGCGAGTTTGCTGCAAATTTAGGACGAAATTTGGCCGCGCGAAAGCCGCGGCCGAACCGCAGCCAAATCCGTGGTGAACATACCTAAGGTGTCCCATGCACGGGTTTTCGGACTTTTTTGGGGTTTTTTAAACCCCCTGAAAAAAACGGCGAAAAAAGAGCAAATTGTGCTCTATGCAAAACCGTGCGCGGGCCCCATGCACGGTTTTTTTTTGGCGGTTTTTCCCGGGGGTCCGGCGGAAAACTTGTAGAAGCACAATTTCTGCGGTTTCCCGACGGAAGTGTGCTTTTCAATGGGAGGGGGGAGGGCTGTTCTCCGCTCATCTGCCCTTTAAGGGCAATGTCCCACTGCACGGGTTTTCGGGGGGGTTTTTCAGGCGGTTTGCGGTTTTTTCAGACCGCTTGAAAAACCGGCCGAAAAGGAGACAATTGTCAATATGGAAAACCTTGCAGCAGTCCCCACTGCACGGTTTTCCGCCCGGCGGTTTTGTCGCCGGCGGACCGGCGACAAAACATTGAACATGCACAATCTTCCGTCCGGTTTTTCCCGGGCGGAAGATGGGGCTTCTCATTGGGAGGGGGGAGTGATCTTCTCCGCTCATCACGGAGAAAAGCCGCCCCCCCCGCGCCGTGGGGACGGCCGCAAAACAGGGCAAATACCGGCCGGCACCTAAGGGTGCGTTCACACGGCAAAAAGGGCAAAAACAGCTCCCGTTTTAGCCCTCTCATTTGAAAGCGGGTTTTTTCGACTGTTTTGGGACTGTTTTTGTCACAAAACCAGTCTGTTTTTCGTCTGTTTTCGTTTTTTTAACTGTTTTTGGTACTGTTTTTGTCCTGGTTTTCCCAGCGATTTTTGGACTGTTTGTGGACTGTTTTTGTCCCAGTTTTCCCAGCGGTTTTTGGACTGTTTGTGGACTGTTTTTCAACCTCCAAAAACATACCCACTACAGGTGGGATTATTCTTCACTTTTTTTTGCAAAAAACGAAAACCGCGTCAAAAACTGCCGGCTACATTTTGAGTGGTTTACATTGACTCCAATGTTAATTTTCCGTCTAGAAACCGGTCGGAAGATTGTGCTTGTTCAATATTTTGCAGTCTGCCAGCGGTCTGAAAAACCGCCCAGTGGAAAAACCGTTCAGTGGGGACTGCAGGGTGGATTTTCAATTGAAGTCTATGGGAGAGAGTTTGTTGCAGGTTTTCCTAAAACCGCAAACCGTCGTAAAAAACGTTCAAAAACCCTTGCCGTGTGGACATGCCCTAACTCTACTAGAACTAAAGGAAATACTTCATCATTAGGGAAGTTGAACAAAATAGCCGCCTTCTCTGTTTCGAGTGGTAACTCCAGTCCCTACACCTTGCGAGAGAGAAAGCAGCGGCTCAATTCGGAGAACTTTGTAAAGACACTTATTCCATTAAAGGGGAAATGGCTCAAGCCAAGATGATCATGGATCTAATTGACGTGTCTAGTGATGCAATAACACACACACAAAAACCCGTAAAGATGAAAACAACAGAACACATTCACTGTTAATCACATGTGACTGCTCACCTTAAAGAGGTCAAAAGTGGCTGCCAAGAATGGAGCAGGAAGGCACGGTCCCTAATTTGCTTTGAACAAAAAATGCCTTCATTAAGAAGCTGCTGTTCGTTATGACACTCGCCTGACATATTTACATTTCTTACACTAATCCCTGATCTCCCAGAGGGGCTGATTAACACTCTATAATAAGCCAGGTACATAGGTTTATTGTACTGTGACCCAATCACTTAATCAGCTGATTTCCATTTTGTGTAACAAATATGTTCTGTTTCTTTGCTCCACTTTGGGGTGCTTTCACACGGTGCGTTTTTGATGCGTTTTTTGTGCAGGAAGGCAGAGCGGTTAATGCTGTACATTAACCCCTTACCAACGGAGCCAGTTGTGGCCTCTCTGACAGAGCCCCATTTTTTAAATATGTCATGTGTCACTTTATGTGAGAATAACTTTTTGACACTTTAACCCATCCATGTGATTCAGAGATTGTTTTCTCGTGACAACATTGTGCTTCAAGATAGTAAGAAATTTTGGTCCAAAAAATGCTTGTTTATTTGTGAAAAATATCAAATTATCGTGAAAAATGTGAAAAATTTACCAATTTCAAACTTCAAAAATTTCTGCTTGAAAGACAGATAATTATTCCACTCAAATAGCTTATATCTAGCATCTACCATATGTCTGCTGTAGTTTGGCATCATTTTTTTAAATGTCTTTTTTTTTTTTTACGTCATTAGTAGTAATTTTCAAATTTTCAAGAAAATTAGCAATATAAATTTTTTAGGGACCAGTCCAGTTCTAACGTGACTTTGATTTTACCCGTATGTTAGATACCCCCATAAATGACCTCAAACTAAGAAACTTTCACCCCTTAAAGTATTCAAAAACGCATTTAGACAGTTTATTAACCCATTAGGTGTTTCACAGGAATTAAAGCAAAGTGGGATTGAAATTTAAAAATTTTACTTTTTTTTTGCAGATTTAAATTTTTTATACATTATTGCAAGAATACGGTAAATGCGATCAGGGAAATGCAACTTAATATTGATTCCCCAGATTCTGCCGTTTTCAGAGATTCCATATGTGGCCCTAGTGCATTATTTGGCTCAACCACAAGCCCAGAATAGGAGGAGCACCTTCTATTACTCTGGGTTTCATTTCATTATGTTTGTTTGGGGGCCCAAAA
>JAODAL010078981.1:0-12727 GCA_025379985.1 Phyllomedusa bahiana | reverse complement strand
AATTGCCGCTGAGAACAGGAGATGTCATCTATAGAGCAGAGGGCTTCAGAGTTCAAAGTAAACAAGTAACTAGTCTCCTTTGTTTTTTAGACATAACACACTCTGTTCTCAAGCTGACCTGTGGTGTCAGATAAGACAAAGAGCAGAGTGAGAAGAGGAGAGGAGGGCGGTAACCTAGAGAAACCTGAGTGCACTCAGAGCAGATACTAACTCTTTTAGCTCCTCAACAAAGCAAAATAAACAAAGCAATGTATTTGGAAAAAGTTTTAAATCACCGTTTTCTACATGGTGAAAGCTGTAGAAGCCGTAATGAAGGCCTCGATCACCCTCTGACGCAGATGTAATCCGGAACTGTCTTCTTCCTATACTTACTGATATGGGAGAGAGACGGTGGCGTCACCCGCCCGCCTGTGCCCGCTGCCACACATCGGTGTCATTATAATCTGCGCCTTTATTTTACGTCACTTGAACATTTTTTTTCTTTCTAATTGTTATTATTTTACAATAATTTCTTATTATGAATAATAATTTTTTAACAATTATTTCCAAAATTAAACGAATTTCTAAAAACCCATCGAGCCAATGATTGCGCACAATGGAGACGGCCGTGCGCAGACCCCCTCCCCCTCCAAATGCAGATCCTCCTGTGACACATTAGGGTTTTGTTCCCCTATAAGCGGCAGATTTCCTGATAAATGCGGGGGCCCCGCGCCTCCTCCGGTTACCTGGGAGCCCCCGGACGGTGCAGCCACCTGCCTCCCATCGCAGGCGGCCGTCGCTGAATTCCCCTGCTCTTACCTTCGCCTCTGAATAAACATTTGCAGGCGCGTCTGGGGCCCTTCGCCCGCGGCCACTTTCCCCTTTGATTACTTCCATATCGTATTTCTGCACTTGATAAGACAGGATTGTTGTTTGACAGAATCCCCCCTCAGAGCTTTGTGTTTAATTACATTTCAATGGCCCTTGTGTGCGGTGGAATAAGGAACGTGCAAGGAGAAAAATCATGAAAAACTCTCCTTTTTGCTGGTGGAAAAAAAATGACGTTCATGTAAATTGGGGCTTTTTTTGGATGTTACTGTTTTCATCTTTTTGAATAGGAGCCGCGTCTCCCGTGACCGATGTGATTCTTTGGTGAAAGATTTAATGCGGACGCCCCCTCGAAACAGAAGGGGGAGGGGGGGGGCAACCAAGGTAGAAATGTTAATGGCGGAGATCTTTTTTTTGAATGTTGTCTCTGCTCTGCAGACCCGGAGCGATATCAAATTTAGTATGAAATTGTCCAGTACGACTGTGTTTGTTGCCATAGAAAACCAATCGACCCTAGCGACCAAGCGACCCCATAGCGACGATCAGACCCCATAGAACCCAAATCAGACCCCCATAGAACCCAAACCGGGTCCATAGACACCAATTAAATCTTTTTAGAACCAGAGTTTAGCAATGATTAGTCCCTGCCCATAGTAACCAATCGGCCCTGTAACCAATCAGACCCTGAACATCAGAGCTATGCAACCAATCAGAGCTCTAAAACCATTCAGAGCACATAAAAACAAAATCAGAGCTCATAGCAACAATCAGAGCTATAGGCAATGGTTATGCAAAAAAATCACCCCCCATGCAACCAATAAGTCATGCAACCAAATCAGAGCTCAGCTTTCTTTTTTTAAAGAGCATTTTTGAAATGAAAGTGACCTGTTTGGGGTTGTTTGGGGCTCTGATTGGTTATATGGCTGTGATTGGTTGCTATGGGCTCTTTTGGTTTTGAGCTCTGTTGGGTGGCTAGGGGCCCTTGATTGTTGGTGGCATGACTCTGTTTGGGTTGCTATGGGATCTGATTGGTGCTAGGGGCTTGTTTGGGTTTGTTAGGGGCCTGTTGGTTTGTAGGCTCGATTGGTTGCTATGGGTTCTTTTGGTTGCTATGAGCTCTATGGTCGCTATGAGTTCTGATTGGTCGCTATGGACCGTTTGGGTTTGCTAGGGCCCTGTTTGGTTCTAGGGGGCTCTGTTTTGGTCGCTTGGGTTCGTTTGGGTTGCTAGGGCTCGATGGTTGCTAGAGCTAAATTTTTTTGTTTGTTGATTGGTAAATTTGGACCGTTGGTAGCTATGAGCAATGTGAAAGTAATGGGGCCGGGGGTAGCATGTTGAAAATCCTCCCAGGCCCCACTACTTTCAGAGCAGGGTTTTGCGGGCCAGTCTTTTCCCTTTTACCTGTGTGAAAAAGCCCCCAAGGTGATGTAGGGCCCTTTACTCATTGTGGCCCCAATATTGTTTTTCCCTTTGAATTTTTTCAAAGTAGTCGCCCGTGGGGGGGGGGGGGGGGGGGGTTTTGTTGTGGTTTATCTTGGGGAAACAGGGAAAAAAAGGTCCCTCGACAGATACCGCGATGTGGAGGCAGCGGCCCATAAAAGGGTCCCCCACAGCCGCGTCGCGGTATACATGGGTGCACTGTGCTCCAGATACCCCGACAGATACCGTATCCCAGCCTGAGTGTCCTTTCTGGGCTGAGAGGGTTAAGTGCGGTTCTGCGGTCGGACCGTGCGCCCTGCGCTGCGGCATTGATTGATCGGAGCGGCTCGGTCAGCAGCTCAGTGATTCATTAAGAGGATTCTGTCCCAGACACATAACTCCTCAGCGGTTAACACACGGAGATGGGATAAGCTGCGTCCATCACCAGCGATTACTGCCGGCCATGGACACGTAATCAGTGACTGCAGCCACCCCCATGCCCCCGCAAGGCGCTCGGCAATGTCTGCTGCAGTAACTGCAGAGCTTTCTCTATCTGCCTGCTCCGCCTGGGGCTCCCTGGATCAGTAGGAGATCCCGGGTCAATATATATTTGAACCCCCCCCCAAATAAATGAGCAGCAGTCACCGAACATATTTACTTAAAGGGCTTGTCCCCCTTCTTTTAAAAGCGATTGTTCCTACATCGATTCCCCTTTACCCGTCCGTTTTTTGGTTTTCACTTTGAAATAATTTTTATGGCTTCCTAAGGCGTAGAAGCCCGATTGTAGTATAGCAACCATGCTGGCAGCCTTCGGGGATCACCGGTCGTAGCTATGCAAACCCGAGTGGGGACCTATAGGGAGATCAAACAGTCTGTAGCTTAGCAACCGTGCTGGGGAGCATGGGAGATTGAAAGGTTGTACTATAGTGACCCGTGCTGGGAGCCCTTTAGGATAATCAAAAAGATTGTTGTAAGGACCGCGCTGAGGAGATCAAACAGGTCTGTAGCTATAGCAACCAGTGCTGGCAGCCTATCAGGAGAGATTGAACAGATCTGTAGCTATAGCAACCAGTGCTGGCAGCCGATCAGGAGACATCACACTGGTCTGTAGCTATAGCAACCAGTGCTAACAGCCTATCATCAAAGAGCAAACAGGTCTGTAGCTATAGCAACCAGTGCTGTCAGCCTATCAGGATAGATCAAACAGGTCTGTAGCTATAGCGACCTGAGGATCTGATGCAGCGCATTCAAGAGGGGATATCTAGGAATAGGTAGGACACTTGTAATGGACACATATTGCAAAGTGACTTGTTTTTGCAAGATCTTTAACATAAAAAGCTTTGATCCCTGTAGTGAGACGACCCCTTTACGAAAAAACCAATAGCCAGCTCCAATTAACTGGCTGCCGTCCGCCCATAGACTATATACATCTGGGCAGTGTTCATTTATCTCTGCACCGATGTTCTGGGACTAAGCCCCGGTTCACACGGCTTATTCAAGCCGGAATTGCGAGCCGGATGCGCTCGCAATTCTGGCTTGAATAAGGGGCGGGGCGCGGCCCGCCGGCCCCCTAGACTTCCATTATCCCCGGCGCATAGTGCGCCTGGTTAATGTGCATGTCAGTTTCTCCCCCCGCGGCGGATTCGCCGAGCGGGGTGGAGCGACGGAATCCACTGTTCTCGATGAGAACGGTGGATTAACGTAATTACTCCGACGGATTGGCGCCGTACTGCAGCACAAATCCGGCGCGCAGTACTGCGCCAATCCGCGCCGAAATAAGCCGTGTGAACGGCCCTTAATTGTGTAGCTGCAGGAGCGGAGACACGGCTGTCAGTGGCGGCCGGGCTCTCCAGAGAGAAGGTTTATTATCGTCCCTGCCTTCCTGATAACTATAAATACAGGTCTGCAGTCAGTACAGAGGGGTCTGTTTTCCCCTGAAACTGGGGCTCATACAGGAGCGTGGCTATAGGGGGTGCAGTGGTAGCAGTCGACACCTGGGCCTGCAGCATGAGGGGGCCCAAAAGCCCTCCTACCACATAACAAGACACCAGTAATGTAAATGACACATGGTAACTGAGGGCCCCCTTTCATGTTTTGCACTAGGGCCCAAGAGCTTGAAGTTACGCGTCTAGGCTCATACATCAGTCCCAGTTGCAGAGGAGGTAGGAAACAAACAAAAAATTAAATTCGATGTCAAAATACCCCTCATGGGTCTGTTTCTGACCTTATAGGAAAGGGGGGGGGGGGCTAAAATATGTTAAAAAAGAGTTATCGTAACAAAACACACATAAACAATATAATATTATCAAAACAAACATTAACATCCCAAATTGTAACTGGGTCTGTAAGATGGTGGCCTGGGGGCGCAAACTAGTGTATAGCAGAACAGTGTGCAGTTACAGCTCTCATATTACACCAGACTCTCTTCTCTAACAGGGTGTGATAGGAGTAGTAAGATGGCGGCCAGGAGGCGTGAACACTTTTCTGCAATACTGATGTATAGCAGAACAGTGTGCAGTTGCAGCTCTCCTACTACACCAGCCTCTGGGAGGAGGTAATAGAGGCAGTAAGATGGTGGCCTGGGGGCGCAAACTAATGTATAGAAAAACAGTGTGCAGTTGCACATCTCATATCACACCAGCCTCTGACAGGGTGTGATAGGGGCAGTAAGAGGGCGGCCTGGCGGTGTGAACACTTTTCTGCAATATTAATATATAGCAGAACAGTTATACAGTTACAGCTCTTCTATTACACTGGCCTCTGGCCCCTGGCAGGGTGTGATGGGAGCAGTAAGATGGCGGCCTGGCGGTGTGAACACTTTCCTGCAATATTAATATATAGCAGAATAGTGTGCAGTTACAGCTCTCCTACTCCACTTGCTCTGGTCTTTCACATGAGGTAATAAGGGCAGTAATGCTGGGCTGTGAGCGTGAACACTTTTTTTTTGCAATACTAAGAATAGTGTGCTGTTAAATATGTCCTATTACACCCTGGCTCTGGCGTCTTGCAGGGGGTAATAGAGGCAGTAAGATGGGGCGCGAACACTTTTTTACAATACTAATGTATAGCAGAACAGTGTGCAGTTACACTTGTCCTATTACACCCTGACTTTGGCCTCTGTAATAGGGGCAGGTAGAAGGCAGGACTGGAACCTTCATTAGGCTCCTGGCTGCTGTGACTTCCGGTCAGCACACCGCAATAGCGTTCCGGGGAGCTGATCGGGAGGTAGGAGGGGACGCCCCTCTCCCCCATGTATAACTGCAGACAGAGAACACGATCCGCCGGCCGTCAGAAGACAGAGGGCAGTCATTAATGGGTTAGAGATATATAATCCCGCCCTATACCAGCAACCCACATAGTAGAGCTGGAGAGCAGAAAGACACCAACTACTTGTTCCCTACAAAAAGGAGCAATGTTCTTGTATCTGAGCGGGACCCTCCACCTCTGGGCCCTGTAGCAGTCGCTATGGCTTTAGCTACGCCTATGGTTGGCCTCAGGGGCATCGCTAGGCTGTTTTATTCGGGGCTCGGGCCCCGAATAAAACACCCTGTGCCCCGAGTCTCCCGGGCTTCAGGCCTCGGCCCTGGGCCTGGAGCAGCGACTGGCCCTTTAGCTGCATGTGCGTCTGCTGGACGCACACCCAGCTGAGGGCTTCTGCGGAGCAGAGAGCGAGCGCTCCCTGCCCCGCAGACAGTGTCGGACCCGCAGGTCCGACACAGCGGGGCCGCCGAGTCCTCACAGCGCTGAGGACCCGCCGCGGCCCGTGCGCCTCAGCCGGCAGCGTCGCGATGATGTGATGTCATCGCGACGCTGCCTCTCCTCGGGCACACAGCGCGTCATAGGCCGTGCGCCCGAGGAGCTGCCGGAGGAGCGCGGGCTGAAGAGGACAGAGCGCGCTCGCCGGGGGAGTTAAGGTGAGTATTAATGTTGTTATTTTTAAAGCGTTTACCTGCCTCAGTGCCCCTATATACTGCCTGTGGCCCCCATACCACTGCCTGTGGCCCCCATATCCCTGCCTGTGGCCCCCATACCACTGCCTGTGGCCCCCATATCCCTGCCTGTGGCCCCCATATCCCTGCCTGTGCCCCTATAATGCCTGCCTGTGGCCCCCATATCCCTGCCTGTGGCCCCCATATCCCTGCCTGTGGCCCCCATATCGCTGCCTGTGGCCCCCATACCACTGTCTGTGGCCCCCATACCACTGCCTGTGGCCCCCATATCCCTGCCAGTGGCCCCCATATCGCCTGCCTGTGGCCCCCATATCCCTGTCTGTGCCCCTATAATGCCTGCCTGTGGCCCCTATAATCCCTGCCTGTGGCCCCTATAATCCCTGCCTGTGGCCCCCATATCCCTGCCTGTGGCCCCCATATCCCTGCCTGTGCCCCTATAATGCCTGCCTGTGCCCCTATAATGCCTGCCTGTGGCCCCTATAATCCCTGCCTGTGGCCCCCATATGCTGCCTGTGCCCCTATAATGCCTGACTGTGGCCCCCATATACTGCCTGTGGCCCCCATATACTGCCTCAGTGCCCCTATATACTGCCTCAGTGCCCCTATATACCTTCTTGTGGCCCCTATATACTGCCTCAGTGCCCCCATATACTGCCTCAGTGCCCCTATATACCTTCTTGTGGCCCCTATATACTGCCTCAGTGCCCCCATATACTGCCTGTGGCCCCATATACTGCCTCAGTGCCCCCAAATACCTGCCTGTTTCCCCATATACCTGCCTGTGGCCCCTATATACTGCCTCAGTGCCCCCATATACTGCCTCAGTGCCCCTATATACCTGCCTGTGCCCCCCTATATACTGCCTGTGCCCCCCTATATACTGCCTGTGCCCCCTATATACCTGCCTGTGGCCCCATATACCTGCTTGTGGCCCCATATACTGCTGAGGGGACTGCTATACCTATAATTAAGGAGTTGCTGGAAATGTGAGGATTCTAAGATATTTGTGTCCAAATCCTCAGGGACGAGTATTGGCCGGGAGCAATCAGCATGAAGGTGAACAGGATGGAGAAGAAAAGGGAATGTGAACGACGCTGATCAGAAAAGACGTCTCCTGTGAGTCACTAAATGTAACTGCAGTGTAATCACTTATATGTCTGCAGAGTCTATATACAACTAGTATCTACCACTATCTGGTCTCTGTATGGCGGTGGTATATGTAATTCAGAGCCTGTGTACAGCTGATAGTCCACATGTGGGGGGTCGCGTTCGGTCAGGTCTGGCAGGATTATTTGAGCCTTAATAAGTAATAGTTTGGGTCTTGGTTTTGTAGGAGGGTTTTAGTAAACAATCACTTGTCTGGTAGATTTGCTCCATGTATCGGTGTATGTTTTGGTGACTGTTTAGGGTATTGTCATATGAAGGTGAGAAGTTCTGAAAAAGTAAATTTGTCATTGGTGATTTTTACTGTACAGTGACTGCTGAGGAGATGGACGGGATCTGTGTGGGATGTGCAGAAAATTAGTGACAGGAACACAAGGTTTTTCTCTGTAAAAAAAACATCCGCAGTTCACAATGAGGCGGGAAAAATGTTGTGTGAACCCAGCCCTACCCAGAAAAACACAAAGGGCCCGAGCCCCGGATGTTTTAGGACCCTAGCAACGCCCCTGGTTGGCCTCATGTGGTGTCATGTTTGGGCTAGAATACATGAAAAAACTTTGAGATTTTAGTGTTGACTCAAGTGAGAGGTAAAAATAGAGCAGGACCACTCGCCTTGAGATCCCGTTGGTAGTCGGGGGTGGCTTAAGCATTTTTTGATCAAAACATGTGAACTAAGAATCTCAAAGTTTTTACATGTATTGTAGATAGCATAAATGCTTCTTTAGAGGTTTCCATGTTTGGGCTAGAGGCACATTGTGGTGTGGTCATATATTTGGTCAGGGCCCACTGCACTATGCCCCAAAATTCTGTTAAGTTGATCCTGTCCATTGGCACAGCCAAAAACACTGCATGCATTCTGCGCGGCTAAACCAGGGGACGACGCTGGTTATCACTTATGTAGATGGGCTGACCAGAGCACCCCCCCACCTCTCAATTCTGGGGTCAAGCGACCTGCACGGGATCAGACAGGACCATTTGTCCTCTAAATTGGCCCATTTCAGGCCATGGCTGCGGTGTCACCATCGATTCCTCCGCTCCTGTGCTGCTGTCCTCTCTCATTACAGCCCTATCTCTACCATTATCTCCTCTGTCTCATCTCATTGTTACCCAGTGTCCTGTGATTCTTATCTGCGGTGTCTTCCTCGCTGCCCTGGTGCGATAGTCGAGGCTCTGTGCCCGCTCTCTGCATCACTGGGGCTGATTACAGATGAGAAAGAGGCAGAACGATGAAGAGATGATGAGAACGATCAGTGATCAATACCCCGATGTCCCTGATCGAGGTTACACGACCCCAGAAGGGGAGACCTCACCGACCAATCCCCACACAGCAGGGTATCTCCAGCCGTCTGACGGGAGCTGTCGTCCCATTGGTTGACGGTCAGAGTTAAGGGGGCACTCTGACTGTGAGGGATTCATTAGTGCTCTCGGATCAGCGGACCCCATTTTAGTATATCCCTTTAAAAGGATTGGCCTATTAAGTCAAAACATACCTCTTATCATCACTCCGACCACAGAGCCTGATAATATCCTGACACCTCCTGTTCTGTAGAGATCACTTCCCTACAGTCTCCTCAGCACAGGCAGGATTACACTGACAGATAACACCTATATATAGATAACACAGGATCCAGCATTCACTATAGACTGACCCCTCCTGTTCTGTAGAGATCCCTCCCTGCAGTCTCCTCCTCATCACAGGCAGGATTAAACTGACAGGTAACACCTATATATAGATAACACAGGATCCAACATTCACTATAGACTGACACCTCCTGTTCTGTACAGATCACTTCTCCGCAGTCTCCTCATCATCACAGGCAGGATTACACTGACAGGTAACACCTATATATAGATAACACAGGATCCAACATTCACTATAGACTGACACCTCCTGTTCTGTAGAGATCACTTCCTCGCAGTCTCCTCATCATCACAGGCAGGATTACACTGACAGGTGACACGTACATATAGAGAACACAGGATCCACCATTCACTATAGACTGACACCTCCTGTTCTGTAGAGATCACTTCCCTGCAGTCTCCTCATTGATAAAGTGCAGGTAAAACTTGCGTTGCTGCAGCACGTTCCCATCTGATTATCTTTTCACTGCTCTGGGTTAAGTAAAATCACATTATTTTTCTGCCTTGGATATGTATGAATTATGTGATTATTATGGTTTTGTAGGTTTTTTTACAAAAAAAATGTATTTCCTACTTTTGATATTATGTATCTTTTGTGGTTACAATGTGTTTTTATCACTTATATGTCTTGTTTGTAATATTAACAATAAATTATAATTGTTTTGTGGATTTTTCCGGCTAGCGCAGGGGTCTGCATCGTCGGCTCTCCTGCTGCTGGGAAACTACAACTCCCATCATGAATTTGTATGATCTATATCAGTGGGCATGATGGGAGATGTAGTTTCCCAACAGCTGGAGAGCCGATGTTGCAGACCCCTGGGCTAGGGTTACAGAGCATGCCCACCACACTCTCCCATAGAAATCAACAGGTTGTATCACAAGTGTGAGTAATAGAGAGGGAGATATGGTGCTTGACTGGGAATGAGAATAACTGGACAGTTTATTGTAACATAACAGAACCAGGACGAACCACGCGTTTCGTGCTGTGTAAGCGCTTCCTCAGGTCCCTTGGATAGACACAGATCCCTCCTCTCCTTCCCTGCACAATGACCCTTGCACAGGTAACAATACTAGTTTATCTTTGATTAATTGAGCACAGATCCCTACAAGGCACTAAGCCTGACCAGTACTTAGTGATAGGACTCTTCCTGTTCCTAAGGAGTCAGGGCTGTAAGGCGGTGGGTCATGTGATGTCGTTGGACCCTGCTGATTGGCTTAGAGGGATCACAGAGAGGAGGAGCTTAAGTTGCAGGTTACTGCCCAGTCCCTCCAGTGCATTTCCAGGATCTAATTTCCCCAAAAATCTTTGCTGTTTTTTTAATGTTAATTAATAAAAGTTCTAAATGTGAGAAAAACAAATCTCCAGACTCCGGCGCAGAGGACGCGTCAGCGCAGACTCCGTGTTCATAGCTAATTACCGGGGCCAATCTGAGCAGGCTGAATGCTAACTAACCATCTCATCCACCTGACCCATCGCCTGCTGCGCATACAAAGATGAGGAAATACGATAAATCCAAAAATAAAGCGCTGATTCTGAACTACATCCGGGGAGATCGAACACGGCTCCGACAGGCGGGATGAGGGATGAGGCACTTACACAGAATGGAAACTATACTACAAATGTCACTGGGTTTCTGCGGAGGGGGGAGGGGGGGTCATCTAAACTGATTCACTTACGATAATGTACAAGCTTTAACTATTCATTAGTACAAGATTAGTAAAGCTGAAATACTCTGTGCTGCTGGGTGTACCCTGTTTCATCCACAGTGCAACCCTCAGTCTGTGACCTCCCACAAGACCAACAAGCTCTGCTCCTGAAATGCTCTGTGCTGCTGGGTGTACTCTGTTCCCTCCACTATCTAGTGCTCAGTCTGTGACCTCCCCCAAGATCAGCACTCTCCATCCCTGAAATACACTGTGCTGCTGGTTGTACTCTGTTGCTTCCACTATCTACTGCTCAGTCAGTGACCTCCCCCAAGATCAGCACGCTCCATCCCTGAAATCCACTGTGCTGCTGGGTGTACCCTCTTCCTTCTGCTATGCAATATTCAATCTGTGACCGCTCTCCTTCTGAAATGATCTGTGCTGCTGGGTGTAACCCATTCCTTCTGCTTTGCAATGTTCAGTCTCTGATCTCCCATAAGATTAAAGGGGTTTTCTCGCTTTGAAGATCATAGTCTAAATTGAGGGGACCGAAATGTAAGCATGTACGTCCTTGGTTACCATAAGCTAAATGCTATGGTTTAAGAGAACGGGCTGTTTCATTAGTGCTTAGCAACGAAGTTTGAGCCCAGGTCGGGTTACATCCAGCTGAACGATTCACTGACAGCAAGCAGAGGTGGTGCAACGTAGTGTGCGGGGGCGGGATGGGGGAGGTTCACTGACAGCAAGCAGAGGTGGTACAGGGGGGATTCACTGACAGCAAGCAGAGGTGGTGCGAGGTAGTGTGCGGGGAGGAGTGAGAGTTACTGACAACAAGCAGAGGTGGTGCAAAGTAGGTGCAGGGAGAGGGTTTAGATTCACTGACAACAAAACAAGATGGTGCGCGTAGTGTGCAGGGGGAGGGGAGTTCACGGAGAGGGAAGCAGAGCTAGTCGACGTTTGGTGGGGCGGGGGAGGGTGAGATTCACTGACAGCAAGCAGAGGTGGTGCGACGTAGTATGCGGGGGAGGGTGAGATTCACTGACAGAAAGCAGAGGTGGTGCGACGTAGTGTGCGGGGAGGAGGGTGAGATTCACTGACAGCAAGCAGAGGTGGTGCAAAGTAGTTGCAGGGAGAGGGTGAGATTCACTGACAACAATCAGAGATGGTGCGACGTAGTGTGCAGGGGGAGGGGGAGATTCACGGAGAGCAAGCAGAGGTGGTGCGACGTAGTATGCGGGGGGAGGGTGAGATTCACTGACAGCAAGCAGAGGTAGTGCGACTAGTGTGCGGGGGGAGGTGAGATTCACTGACAGCAAGCAGAGGTGGTGCGACGTAGTATGGGGGGGAGGGTGAGATTCACTGACAGCAAGCAGAGGTAGTGCGACGTAGTGTGCGGGGGAGGGTGAGATTCACTGACAGCAAGCAGAGGTGGTGCAACGTAGTGTGCGGGGAAGGGTGAGATTCACTGACAGGAAGCAGAGGTAGTGCGACGTAGTGTGCGGGGGGAGGGTGAGATTCACTGACAGCAAGCAGAGGTGGTGCGACAGTGTGCGGGAGAGGGTGAGATTCATTGACAGCCATCAAAGGTGGTGCGACGTAGTGTGTGGGGGGTATGGTGAGATTCACTGACAGCAAGCAGAGGTGGTGCAACGTAGTGTGTGGGGTAGGGTGAGATTCACTGACAGCAAGCAGAGGTGGTGCGACAGTGTGCGGGAGAGGGTGAGATTCACTAACAACAGTCAGAGATGGTGCAACGTAGTGAGCGGGGGAGGGTTAGATTCACTGACAGCAAGCAGAGGTCCTGCAGCAGAGAGAGAGATCATGTGCAGTCTATGTAAACACAAACAGATAAAGCATATAGTTTTGTTCTGCAGATCTGTAGAGGTCAGAGGTGTAATAATCTGCAGGATATATCACTGTGTGTGAGAGAGAAACACCCATCTTTCCCAGAGTCCTGAATGTCAAATGCCCATTCTAGTTAAGTATGTAGAGAGTGAGAAGTGTAGATATACACTATGGAGTTACACTTCGTTTTCACTTCCAATGATTCCAATGACAGCTGCGAACCTCCCCCGACTCACACAGAATGAACCTCAAATGCCATT
>JAODAL010078980.1:0-12727 GCA_025379985.1 Phyllomedusa bahiana | reverse complement strand
CCAATAGGAAGTACTAGATGCCCCTCATATACCAGCTGCTCCAATAGCCGTACTAGATGCCCCTCATATGCCAGCTGCTCCAATAGGAAGTACTAGATGCCCCTCATATACCAGCTGCTCCAATAGGAAGTACTAGATGCCCCTCATATACCAGCTGCTCCAATAGCCGTACTAGATGCCCCTCATATGCCAGCTGCTCCAATAGGAAGTACTAGATGCCCCTCATATGCCAGCTGCTCCAATAGCCGTACTAGATGCCCCTCATATGCCAGCTGCTCCAATAGGAAGTACTAGATGCCCCTCATATACCAGCTGCTCCAATAGCCGTACTAGATGCCCTCCCCACATCAGGCCGCGGTTGGGCAGATCTCCTCCTATACACCTTCTCATTATTCGTGCGTCTTTCCCGGGGTTGACGAATGTTGGAGATTTAGCGTCGAGCGGCGTCTGGAGGCGGCGGATCCATCACTGCAGCCCCGGCCACTTCATCTGCAGCCGCCTCCTCCTAATGCCCAGGCGGCACCGGGGGGAGATGGATGGCACGCGGCCCCTCCCGCCCACATGACAAATATGTGTGGACTCACGGCCTCGGCGATCAACCCCGCGCGGCTCATTACACAGACGCTGCGCTCACGCGGTTTGTACGACCACAGAGCGTCCGACACCCGAAATTCACACATTTGCCCATTACATGTCCAAAAAATGTGACATTGACTTAAAGGGGTTGTCTCACTACATTGATTCATCTCACCTCAGTTCTGTTTTCTTGGTTTCATTTTGAATTCTGGGGCATGTTTACTGGCTCCCACTAGGCTGCAATAGAAACCAGGTCTGTAACTATAGTGACCAGGGCTGGCAGCCTATCATGAGTAGATCACCACAGGTCCCTCTGTAGCTATAGCAACCATTTGCTCGGCAGCATATGCAGTGAGAGATCACACAGGTCTGTAGCTATAGGACCAGCGCTGGGAAAAAAGGCCTATCAGGAAGATCAAAACAGGTCTGTAGCTATAGCGGACCAGTGCTGGCAGCCTATCAGAGATGATCACACAGGTCTGTAGCTATAGCAACCAGTGCTGGCAGCCTATCAGGAGAGACAAAACCAGTCTGTAGCTATAGTGACCAGTGCTGGCAGCCTATCAGGAGAGATCAAACAGGTCTGTAGCTAGAGCAAACAGTGCTGGCAGCCTATCAGAAGAGATCGAACAGGTCTGTAGCTATAGCAACCTGAGGAGCTGATGCAGCCCATAGCAGAAGGGATATCTAGGAATAGGAAACTAATGGACACTGCTAATGGGCACAAACTGCAAAGTGTCTTGTTTTTGCAAGATGTCTAACTTAAAAAGCAATGCTTGAAGTGAGACAACCCCTTTAAGTGGAAATAAACGCGCACCAGGCCCCCAGCCGCGCTCCATCTAATGCATTAGGCCCTCGTGCGCATCTTCTTGCGTTTTCTGTTGCTGGTTTTCAAGCGTTTACTCAGAACAGGAAGCTTCATTGTGCTCGATGCGTCCTTTGGCGTCTTTTCGCCGATTCTGCATTCCAGTTTTCCTTGTGCCGTGGGCAACGAGTCAATAAGCGAGCGAAAAAGCGCAGCTGTGCACCCGATGCGCGCTCACGCCCAAAGAGGCCCCAATGCTCCATTTTTGCACATTGGGGGGTTCTCGCTCCGTCTTTTGTCACCCACTTTTTGATGCTCAAAACTCACTTGTGTCAAATTGCACGCAAAAAGATTAGAGTCCCAATGACTCAAATGGGAACAAGCTCCCCTCAAGCTGCAGCACTTTTTTGCGCACTTCAGCGCAGGAGCGGAGGGTCATCACTAGCGCATAAATGCGGCAAAAAGCAGGTACGAAACAATGACGCTGACTGCGCCGCTTCATATGTTAGGGTGTGTTCATATGATGTACTGCGGGGCGTAAGGTACGCACCGCAATACATCGTGGTCTCGGGAGCTCGCGCTGTTCAGAATGATCGTATTGTACGAGTGGCGAGAGGAGGCGTAATCCATAGTTCTATATGAGAACTATGGATTACTGTAATTTCGGCGCACATCTCGTCCGTATTAGAGCACAAATACGCGGCGAAATGCGTGCCGAAATTACACTGTGTGAACATAGCCTTATGTGTTGCACAAAAAAAAAACAACAGAGGTGCAGGCAGGGCTGTGGAGTCGGCAAGCCAAAGCCCCGACTCCGACTCCTCAATTTCCCAAACCTCCGACTCCCAACTCCCTCATACTCAGCGCATGTTTAAGTGATAACTTACTGTAGTAAAATGGTAACATTAGGCTGTTTATCACCTTATGATACAATAATCAAGCTATTTAGGTAGAACAGACACTGACAAGCTAAAGGGTAACAATGTTTTGATCTTTTGAACACTTGTGGGTAGAGTTGAAGAAAAAGCTGTATTTGTATCCAAGTCCAGTCTGCACCAACATTGGGAATGTGTGGAAGAGACCTGGGATCAGATTTTAGTCAAGACCTGCTTGAATCTGATTCATAGCCCAGAAGGATTCAGGCAGTATTGAAAACCAAAGGTGGATTTCCCAAATACTAACAAAATAATACAAATTAACATATTGATTTTTAGGAGCAAAACAGTAACAATGCAGTTACAGGAAAGAATCTGCAGAACTAAGCAGATGCTAAATACTTGCAAGGTACATTTATGTATAAGATGTAAGATGACTGTATATAAAATTACAGTAGCCTCAAACAGTAATGGATGGATGAGATATGGAGCCTGAAAGTCACAAGTTCAAAACATTGTTACCCTTTTGCTTGTCAGTGTAAAATATATTTATTGGATGTGACTTTAGAACACAAAAAATTGTAAACATGCAAAACACTGCAGGAACATTTGTGGAGTCTCTGACTTTATTCTGAGAAATAGTATCGCCTCCATCAGATCCTGCATACATGACCTCACATCTGATCTCATTATTTCCGGGCTAGAGAACGGCCTCTCTACACTAACTTGGGTTGGGGGCAAAGCGGTGACCACAGAGGCGACATCTCTAACGATATCAGGGTATAAAGGAATTGCCTCAGCCACAGTCAGTATTGATGAATGGTTGATCTTCTACTTCTTTGAAAGCAGGTGAAACATTTTGCTGAAATCTGTTTGCCCTGGGAGCGGGATCTTTCCCCTGGGGCAGCGCTTTGCCTGCTCCATGCCATCAATTACATGTGATGAGGCTGAAGATATAGGAGCAGTAGCACTGGCCGCACCCAACTCCTCTTGCTCTTTTCATTGAACTTACTGGACCAACTTATTATATATTTTGGGAGTCGGAGTCGGTCCATTTTATGACGACTCCAACTCCTGCAAAATAGGCACCGACTCCACAGCCCTGGGTGCAGGACCATTACCAGCATCTAAATGCGGCAAAAGACTCATCAGGTGTCATGAAGTGAAAACGCACGAAGATAAGCAGCAAAAAAACACAAGAAAAAGATTACAACCCTGTTCACAATGTATTTTGGCAACGTAATAAGTGCTTATTGCACAGTAGAAACACACGTGTGAACCTGGTTTTTCATGCATTTTTCGGCACTTTTTTCCATTTGATGCGACTTTCTCAGTGCAGGAAACTTCACGGAATCTTACCTGCTTTTTGGCGCATTTATGCAGCGATAATGATTGTGCGCTCATTTCCCAAAAGATGCACAAAAGAAAGCGCAGCTGTGTTCCTAATGCGCGATTATACCCATTCAATTCAATGGGTCCCTAATGTCCCATTTTTGTGCCCATTTTAACGCATGAGGCCGGGTTCACGCAGACCTTTTGGAGACGCAAGATTCACAATTTGTCAAAATGTGCGCAAAAAGTGAATTGAATGGGAATAAACGCGCATCAGGGATACAGCTGTGCTTTCTTGTGCACCTTTTGGCGCAGGAGGGCACGATCATTAATCACTGCATAAATGCACCAAAAACTGCTGATATACCATAAAGTTTCCTGCACTGAGAAGGGTGCACCAAATGAAGAAAGCGCTAAAAAATGCACACCTGTGCAGGATTTACTAAAATATAGTAAGCCAGAAAAGGTAATTGCTCACCTGGGGTGGTAGTACAGTTAGGCCTCGTCCACGCGGCTTATTTGGGCGCTGATTTCAGCTGTATTGCGCGCCGTATTTGCGCTTCAGTACGGCTGAAATCCGTCTCCGTCATTACGGTAATTCACTGTTCTCATAGTGAACTATGGATTCCGTCTCCTCTCCCCACTCGGCGAATACAGCGGGGAGAAAGTGACATGCCAATTATTTACGGCGTGTACGTGCTGTGAATAATGACTGTCTATGGGGCGTGCTGCCGGACCCCGCTGCACGGCAGCCGGCGTAATTGCGGGGCGAAATCCGTCCCCGCAATTACGTCGGCAATAAGCCGTGTGAACTAGACCTTATGGTACAACTCACAAAAACGCTTAGGGCATGTCCCCACTGCACGGGGTTTTCGGCTGGATTTTCAGCCGGTTTGCGGTTTTGCAGATCGCCTGAAAAACCGGCCGAAAAGGAGCACAATTGTGCTCTATGGAAAACCCCTGCAGCAGTCCCCACTCCCCACTGCACGGGTTTTCTGTCCGGCGGTTTTTCCGCCTGCGGTCCGGCCGCAAAACATTGAGCATGCACAATCTTCCGTCCGGTTTTCGGACGGAATCTGTGCTTATGAATGTGAAAGGGGAGAGCTCATCACGGAGAAAAGCCGTCCCCCCACGGCCGTGGGGACGGGTGCAAAACAGGACAAATACTGACCAGCAAACTGACCGGTATTTGTCCTGTGCAGTGGGAACGCACCCTTAATCTTCCACATATACAATTATAGCAGGAAGGGCAGTAGCGCTACTATATTATTTGAACAGTACAATAAAAACGCACAATAAAGCAAGCTCACAACCGTGTACACTCATTTTGTGACAGTGAAATAAGCGCTTGTGTTACAGCAAACACGCACACTTGTGAACTCTGTTTTTCATCCATTTTTTGGCACATTTTTTTCATTTGGTGCAACTTTCTAAGTGCAGGAAACTTCACGGTATCTTACCCATTTTGCAGCACATTTATGCGGTGATAATGATCGTGCACTCCCGCTCCAAACGGTGCACAAAAAAAAAAAATCGCAGCTGTATCCCTGATGTGCGATTATTCCCATTCAATGGAATCATGTATGATTTTGGTGCCCAGACGCCATTAGTATTGCAGAATGCGCCTGAATCTCTGAACCTGTCCTGCTGCCAGTCATAGATTTAGAGCTTTCCAGCTACAAAGCGACACTTCAGGCTCAGGTGACCCCTTGTAAAGTGCTCTACCTGTCCCAGCAGTGATGCCCTGGATTTGCTGTACTGGAGCTATAAATGTGGGGCTTCATTCAGTTGTAGTGCGCCGCCTCCAGCAGACCCCCGAAATCAGGCGCATTACAAATTGCTGCGGGCGTTTGATACTGGAGTGCACCTGCTTAAAAATAAAGCGAATAGGGCTGGGATGAAAAGACACCAGACTTCTGGCCCCGTTCATACATGTCCCCTATAATGTCACTTTTTGTGCACATTTTTACCAAAAAAATCGTGACTTTTCCAAAAGGTCCATGTGAACCCGGCATTACGCCTCAGAACGAGCTCAAAAATGTGACATTAGGGTGCCATTGAATTAAATGGGAATAAGAGCGCATCAGGAACACAGCTGCGCTCCGCTGCGGTGCAGGATAATTATCACCGCATAAAAGCAGATGGGAATGAAGTTTCTTGTACTGAGAAAGTTGCATCAAACGAAAAAAAAGAGCGCTGAAAAAATGCACGAAAAACGAGTTCACAAACGCGCGTTTCTGCCCCGCGACAAGCGTTTATTTCATTGCAAAAAAAACATCGTGTGAACGCGGCCGAATTGGGAGGGGAAAAAAAAGGTAATTTTTGCACATCAAAAAGTGCATAGAAAACCGGCGCGCAACCCCAGCCGAACCGTTAAAGTCAAGGCCGCGCCCCTCGGTGAACAAACAAAATCGCTTCGCGCCTCTCCGGCAGCCGTCACGCACGTGGTGCTCGGCGAGTGGATTTACATATATTTTTAATTGCTTTTAATTAATAATTTACGCCGCGCTTTAAATGTTTAACGTCGCCGCCCTCGGCGTTCCCCGAGCGTTGTCTTTGCTTTGAAATCGGCCTCGGTGGTGAGAGCGGCATCAATTATTAAAGGGCTCAAATGCTTCCCCTGACGCCGTTTTCGCGGGGGCTACTCGCACGCGCCGTCCTCGCCCCGCCCCGGGCGCAGTCGTCTGATCCCGGGCTCGGAGGGACGCGATCTGCCTTAATTACGGAGGCCGCTGGGGACGCCAACATTTCACTTTTACATTTAAAAAAAAAAAAAAAAAAAAAAAATTATTATAAAAAAAAAAAAAAAAAAGAAAAGAAAAAAAAGCGCTGGCGGCGGATATCATGCGAGGCCGACGCTTCACCTGAGCGGACCTGCGCTTTCATCTGGCTATGTGCGCGATCTTCCGAGGTCGGAGGCGCCGCTTATCGGGAGCTCGTAATAACCATTAAGCCGTAATAACATGTTCCGAAAAAAGAAGAAATGGAGGAGGAGGGGAGCGGGGAGAAGAGGAGGAATCCGGACACATGACAAGTATGAAAAGCTCCTCGCGCTCTGAACATCAAACGCCGGTGACATAAATGTGTTAATCTCGGCCTCGCGAAAGCTCCTCGTTAGAATCACAGGCGCGGCGTTGGCGTTTTTGGCGCGAGCTGTCAATTCGTAGCGCTGGGGCCGGAGGGACAACAAATCCCTTCTGCTGCAGGAATCCGGACGACGCAGCACAATGTCTATCTGGCCCAAACACCTGAGCGGAGGGTGGGAGGCGCCGCGCCGATGTCTTCGCTGTGTAAATTGCGCGGCTCCGTATCCCAAATATGGGGGGGGGGGGGGCGCGGCGTTACAAGCTGCAGAACCGATAATACCAGGGCTTCTCCCGCTCCATCTGCCCGGGCTTTTAAAAAGAAAAGGCCGAGTTGTTCGAATTACCCTTCATTGTGGACAAAAGGGCCCAGGCCAGTCTGCAGCCCCTCCTGCACCTTTACCCTTCAATTTTTAGGGGTTATAAGACTATTACCCCCTAGTCATCTGTCCTCCCTGCATGAAAGGGTTTCTCCCGCCTGTGACAACTGCTTCCAGGGCCTAGTCTGCAGCCCCTCCTGCACCTTATACCTTCATCTGTTAGAGGATGTAAGACTATTACCCAATAGTCATCTCTGCCCTCCCTGCAGTGTAGGTTACACCCCGCCTGTGACATGCTGCTGTACAGGGCCTAGTCTGCAGCCCCTCCTGCACCTTACACCTTCATCTGTTAGATTATAAGACTATTACCCACTAGTTATCCCTGTCCTCCCTGCAATGGAAAGTACTCTCTGCCTATGACAAGCAGCTGTACAGGGCCTAGTCTGCAGCCCCTCCTGCACCTTATACCTTCATCTGTTAGTGGATATAAGACTATTACCCACTAGTCATCACTGTCCTCCCTGCATGGAAAAATTAAACCCCGCCTGTGACAGCGGCTGTCAGGGCAGAGTCTGCAGCCCTCCTGCACCTTACACCTTCATTGTTAAGGGTTAAGACTATTTCCCCCAGCATCTTTTGCCCTCCCTGCAGTGTAGGTTACACCCCGCCTGTGACATGCTGCTGTACAGGGCCTAGTCTGCAGCCCCTCCTGCACCTTACACCTTCATATGTTAGATTATAGGACTATTACCCCCCAGCGATCTCTGCCCTCCCTGCAGTGTAGGTTACACCCCGCCTGTGACATGCTGCTGTATACGGCAGAGTCTGCAGCCCCTCCTGAGCATTACATCTATCCACTTCCACTCCGGCCATGATGCATCGCTTCTTGGGTTCATATTCGGCTGCACCAGGTGCCTCGTTGCACCACGGACGGCTCAGAAAAGTACAGGTTACGATTCATTATTCTTATGGGAAATAAAGCAAAGGCCGGTGTCTTCATGAATCACCGCTGCATGAGTCAAAGTCCTCCTGAGCCGCCGGGACGAGGACGCCGCTCTAGGTGCACGTTCCCTTTTATGGAAATCCATTACCAGTAAAAACTGGGAACCATCTGCAGCCGGTGAGTGATCCCAGCGACGTGCAGAGCCCTGTGCGAGGGACAAGGAGGGAGGCATGAAGGTCGACTGTCAGCTGCCAGCGCCGCAGGATCCGAGCCCTGCCTGTGTCAGACTGATAACCTGCAGCTTTAATGAGCGCAGCTCCGGCTCTGCACCAGGTAAACGCTGTCACACGGCTCCGCCACCATAAATCATCCGAGGCTCGGAAAAAAAAATGCTCTGCACGACAGAAGAAGCCTAATGTCTCCATCGCTCCGCTCTTATGATGTTGTCAGCACCGAACATCACAGCGGGATCTCTATGGGGCGAGGCGTTCAAATGAGTGATGGGAACAGTGAAAACACAAATACATAGAGCGCTGCCTGCCCGGACTGTGCCCCTGCCTGCCCACAACCTCGCCACCGCGGCCAACCTACACCCATACATAGAGCGCTGCCTGCCCGAACCGCACCACCACGGCCAACCTACACCCATACATAGAGCGCTGCCTGCCCAGACCGCACCACCGCGGCCAACCTACACCCATACATAGAGCGCTGCCGCCAACCTACACCCATACATAGAGCGCTGCCGCCAACCTACACCCATACATAGAGCGCTGCCTGCCCGGACCGCACCACCGCGGCCAACCTACACCCATACATAGAGCGCTGCCTGCCCGGACGCCCCCCCCTCCCAAAAAACCTCGCCAACCCGGCCAAAACCCACAACCATACATAGAGCGCTGCCTGCCCGGACCGCACCACCGCGGCCAACCTACACCCATACATAGAGCGCTGCCTGCCCGGACCGCACCACCAACAACCTACACCCATACATAGAGCGCTGCCTGCCCGGACCGCACCACCGCGGCCAACCTACACCCATACATAGAGCGCTGCCTGCCCGGACCGCACCACCGCGGCCAACCTACACCCATACATAGAGCGCTGCCGCCAACCTACACCCATACATAGAGCGCTGCCGCCAACCTACACCCATACATAGAGCGCTGCCTGCCCGGACCGCACCACCGGGCCCAATACCCCATCATAGAGCGCTGCCCCCCAAAACCATAAACGCGGCCCAAACTACCCATAATAGAGCGCGCCGCCCCAAAACCCAAACCAAACCCCCGCCAACCTACACCATAATAGGGCTCCCGCCAACCTACACCCATACAAGAGGGGCCCTGCCCGGCCAACCCCAAACCCCCAAAATAGAGCGCTGCCCCCAAACCTAACCCATACATAGAGCGTGCCCCCCGACCGCCCACCCGGCCAACCTACACCCATACATAGAGCGCTGCCACCGGCCAACCTACACCCATACATAGAGCGCTGCCGCCAACCTACACCCATACATAGAGCGCTGCCGCCAACCTACACCCATTTTGGGGCGCTGCCGCCAACCTCCCTTCATAGAGCGTGCCGCCAACTCCCCCTACTAAGGCGGTGCCCACCCCCCCCCCCCACATTGACCATCCAATAAACAGAGGTTGATAATCCCGGGGTTAAGGCGATTAACGGAAGGTTCCTGTGATCGGCGAGTGCACGATGTAGAAAGACAGCGAGGCCCGCCCCCGAGACAGCGAGGCCCGCCCCCGAGACAGCGAGGCCCGCCCCCGAGACAGCGAGGCCCGCCCCCGAGACAGCGAGGCCCGCCCCCGAGACAGCGAGGCCCGCCCCCGAGACAGCGAGGCCCGCCCCCGAGACAGCGCCCGCAGAAGGGGGACAAGGCGGGCAGTTGAGGGCTGCAGAAAACGGGTGAAATATTGATTTGGCGGAGAGGCGATCCGTGCAGACACGGAATATCAGTCTCATCTAAGAGAGGACCCGGCCGGGGGCAGGGAGGGGGGTAACCTGCGCCCCAAGAAGAGCTGCCGCTCCTTACCTCCTGTGCTCCTGACTACGCTCCAATATATTGGAGGTATTGTGGTAGAACAGCGCCTCTAGTGGCCGAGGAGAAGCACAAGCTCAAGGAAGGTTCATACTAGATGAGCAGAATATGAGGAGATAATCAGCAGAACCAAGATGGCGGACAGCGGCGGGGAGTATGGACGTGACTGCCATGTAGGGAAAAGCCAACCACCCGGGGCCCTAAACAGGTCAGAGGTCAATATTCCTGCACCCAGGGCCCTAAACAGGTCAGAGGTCAATATTCCTGCACCCGGGGGCCTTAAAGGTCGAGGAAATATTCCTGCCCCGGGGGGCCCTAAACGGTTAAAGGGTCAATTTTCCTGCCCCCGGGGGCCCAAAAAACAGGTCGGGACGTCAATATTTATGAACCCGGGGCCCCTTAAAGGCAGGGGGCCAATACCCCAGTACCCGGGGGCCCCTAAACGGTAATTTCCCTGCCCCCGGGGGGCCAAAAACAGGTCAGAGGCCAATATTTCAGCCTCGGGGGCCCTAAACAGGTCAGTGGCCAATATTCCTGCACCCGGGGCCCTAAACAGGTCAGAGTTCAATATTCCTGCACCCGGGGCCTAAACAGGTCAGGGTAAATTTCCTGCCCCCCGGGGGCCCCAAAAACAGGCCAGAGTTCAATATCCCAGCACCCGGGGCCTAAACAGGTCAGGGGCCCAAATTTCCCGCCCCGGGGCCCTAAAGGCCCCACGGGTCATATTCAGCCCCGGGGCCCCAAAAGGGGTCACGGTCAATTTCCTGCACCTGGGGGCCTAAACAGGTCAGAGGTCAATATTCCAGCACCCGGTGGCCCTAAACGGGTACAGATGTTGAAATGTCACGACAACCACCCTTCAGCCTCACATCTAGTTCCCCCGTTGGGTGACGTTTATCAGTTTTACACATCCTGAGCCTCCTGATTCATGAGCAGAACGCCTGAATTCCACTGCAGACCGACCCCCGCACGCGGACAGATTCAATTGGAGAGGTCATAAAAAGCCCCCCTGCACCGATGGCCGGGCGAGGGGGCCCAGATCTCGATCTTTTATCATTCATGAATGAGTCCTGCGGCCGGTGAATGTGCCCCGTCGGCAGCGGCCGCAGGCTGGGGGGCAGGAGTAGCCATGTGCCCCCCCGGGGGCGCCGGTGCAGGGAGCGCTTTCCCCGCACACACGGTAATTTGCCTGCGTGCCCCCCCAGGCGGCGCAATGTATGAAAGGTTGTAAGTCTGCTGGTGTAAGAAGGAAAGCAAGAAATCTGCATAGAAAAGCGTGCAATCATCTGCAGAAGCGAGCCAAACAAGGCTATAGATATAAAGGGGACGGGTGTAATCATCTGCAGAGGCGAGCGCCACCACCCCCCCCAAACAATTATCATAAAAAGGGGCGGGGTTGGCAATCACTGCAGGGATGGAGGCCACCATCCCGCCAAAAAATTGCTTTTGATAAAAAGGGGGAAAAGGGACAATCATCTGCAAAATAAAGCGCCCCCCCCCGCCAAAAATGCTATCAAAAAAAGGGGGGGGGGTTGAAAAATCATCTGCAGAAGCGAGCCCCCCCAAAAAACCCCCAAACAATGCAACCATACAAAGGGAAACGGGAAAAAACATTGAAAAGGGCGAGCGCTACCACCCCACCAAACAATGCTATCGATACAAAGGGGAAAGGGAGCAATCATCTGCAGAGTGAGCGCCACCACCCCGCCAAACAATGCTATCTATACAAAGGGGACGGGTGCAATAAATCTGCGGGAGTGACCCGCCCCCCCCCCCCAAACAATCCTATCTATACACAGTGGACGGGTGCAATCATCTGCAGAAGCGAGCGCTACCACCCCGCCAAACAATGCCATCTATACAAAGGGGATGGGTGCAATCAACTGCAGAGTGGGCGCCACCACCCCACCAAAAAATTT
Organism: Phyllomedusa bahiana; assembly: GCA_025379985.1. Taxonomy (NCBI): domain Eukaryota; kingdom Metazoa; phylum Chordata; class Amphibia; order Anura; family Hylidae; genus Phyllomedusa; species Phyllomedusa bahiana. The sequence continues at coordinate 821 of JAODAL010078980.1, read as the reverse complement.
GCTATCATAAAAAGGAAAAAGGGGAAATTTCCATCTGTAGTGGGAGCCCCCCACCCCCCCGCCAAACAATGTTGTTTAAAAACCAAAGGGGAGGGGTGAATTCATCTGAAAAGAAGCGGCCAACACCCCCAAAAAACTTTCTTATCGTTTAAAAAAGGGACGGGTTTAATTCTGCAAAAGCGATGCCCCACCCCCCCGCCAAAAAATTTGCAAATTAAAAAATTACCCCCAAAGGGCCCCCCAAAAAGGGAAAAAAACCTTCTGCAGAAGCGGGGAAAGGCCTGGTGTAAAATTTTATGTACATTTAGAAAAATCTGGAGCACAATCCGCAAACAAATTCAGTATAAAATCCACAGCAAATCCGCCCTGTGTGAAACACCCAGGGGGGCGCTTTACACCAAAGGGGGTTTTTTATCACATGGATTTGTACACTGAAAATCCGCACCAGATCATGGTATCAGCCCCGTGGGGAGGACCCCAAATTTTACATCCCTCCATATGGGGCGAAAATTTTCCCCTGCGCATTTTCACATCCGAAGAACCTTCTCTAACCCGCGGATTTTGTTGGTTTCCCTGGGGTTTTTGCCCCATTAAAAGTCAATGTAAAAAAAAACCCACAGTTTTTTGCAGAATTGTTGCGGATTTTATTTAGGTTTTTGGGAAAACCCCACTGGTCTAGACCCTGCGGGAAAAAACCCAAAAAAAACCCCAAAAAATAAAATCCAAGCAGTTTTCCCCTCAAAAGGGGGGAAAGGGGAAAGGTTCAAAAGGCCGGGTGGGGATGAAACAATGCTCTATTCTGGGTTTGAGAGTCAGAGTAG
>JAODAL010078979.1:0-12727 GCA_025379985.1 Phyllomedusa bahiana | reverse complement strand
AGCATTGGTGCACCTCACTTAAAATTTGTGTTCAGTTCTGCGCTCCAGTTATGAAGAGATGTAATGGGTAGAGGGTAAAAAAGGGAAAAAACCCAAACTTATAAGGGAAAGGGGACTTTAGTTAGGGAAAAAGGGGTAGTGAATTGAATTTTAAAGTTTGGAAAAATGGCTCCGGGGGGGGACATGATTAATTTATATAAATATATAAATGGCCCCCTACAAAAATATGGGGAAAAAATTTTTTTCATGTAAAGCCCCTCAAAAGAAAAAGGGGACTTTCCCCTTCGTGGAAAAAAAAATTCAGTTTCCAGAGGAAAGAGGTTCTTCACGAAAAAATTTAAAAATTTGGGGAAATGCGCCTAGGAGGGGTCACGCGGAACAGGTGGAGTTTCAAAAAGGCTTGATACCTCCCTGGAACTGAAGAATATTGAGGTTGTAGCCATGTAAAATTTTTCGGGATCCGGTGGTGGGGCTCGGGGTCAGAGGGGGGGGTTCCATTAAGAGATAGAAGGGGGGCCGGAGACACAGGGGACCGGAGGGGGGGCCCCCCCCCATGCCCCCTTCCGGGGGGCCCCCTGGGGGAGGGGCGTGGCCGTAGGGGGAAGGATTAAAATTTTCCCCCACCGGGGGAGCAGAACGCCCGGGCGAAAAAGGTCCCCCCCCTCCCTCCTTAATAAGGGGGGTTTAAGACGGGGGTTCGGGTTGGATTAGGCCCAGCGGTGGGGGTGAATTTTTGTCGCGGGGGCCCGGGAAGGGGGCTTTTAGGGCCCCTTGGGAGCCATTGATGTGGGGGGGAGATAGGGGGTTTATGGTCCCAAAAAGGAATACTAGGGAAATGGGGTTGGGTTTGGCAAGGTGGGGTCTTCAGGGGGAACCCCCTGGAAGCCAGGTGTTTGGATGGGCCACCTGGGGGGGCCAAATTGGTGCCCTGGGCCCGGGGTGACGGGGAGGGAAAAAGTAAAAGGAGAAAAGAATGGTGGTCGCCAGCCATGGGGGGTGGCCCCAAAGGGATTCAGCCCCATTGGAGGGGGGGTGTTATGGGGGTTGGTTGTATTTTATATAAAAGGTCATTTAATTTGTTACTGTTTGTTGATAAAAGGCTGCTGTGGCCATTATTCCAACCAGGTTTTATTGTTCTTTGGGGCCCCCTGGGGGGCAAGGGACAGGGGAGGCAAAAGGTAAATTGTGGGGGGGGGGGGACATTTTTGGTTCCGCCGCTAGTCGGCAGTGCCCGGGTCAGGTTTTGTCGATTCCAGGGCATTACCAGGGGGGAAAGGGGGGCTTTTAACCCTTTCTCACTCCTTACCCACATTTTCCCCCCCTTGGGGGGGAAACTTGGGGACACGTTTTTTTTTTTCAACCGTACTAACTATTAAAAGCTTTAGGACCCGACAACAATTTTTGGTTGTAGTCTGTAACCATGGAGTCACATAGGTTAACATAAGAGCTGCAGACACAAAACGAAGCAGCTTTTTAATCAAGGCTACTAACAAAGTTGCTTCACTGCTTAATGTGAACTGCACTGGAGCAATAAACATGGTGGCAAAAGTGGACAAAACCTTTAAAGCAAATTTTAATTTATTAGGAGAGTCAAGGAGCTGATTTTATGGGGGGAAAGAGATCATTTTCTGCAGGGGAACCCGAGTACACGTGATTACTCAAAAAACGAGTGAAGATTATTGGCCCCGAAAGTAAATAGGGAAAACGTATAAAAATATTTTCAGATTTATCTGCAAATCACAAACTTGTCCCCGGGCCTTCCCGGTGTGCCCCATGGTGTTTTTAGTAATAAAGGCCTTTGTGTTCTGCCATCTTACACCATGTGAAATGTTGTCTAACCACTTAGAGAGTCATTTCTGGTTTTAAAACTGGTTTATATGAAGTTTTACTATAATTATTACAATTGTCGATGTCGAAGCTTTGTGCTCCTGCAGTCCATATGTATTGTGTCCAGAACAACTTGCTTTATAATACACAGATGTAGCAGAGCCAAATGTGTCATTGGCCAAAACTGATAAAAGATGCAAAATAATCACAAAAATACAGCCCCCTTAGATATACTAAATCTCTAAAGAGAGTTCCACCATACACTTTTTTAATCCTACCCAAATATGCAAGCAAAGTTGGTAGGGGGTGGGCCCCCTCGGGGCTTTCGAAATACTTCTGAGGGAAGCAGGGGTATCTGCGCGAAAACGCGTCAAGTCTTGATTTTTTTGTTCCCTTACTGTTTTTTTTTTTTGGATGGCATAAGTCCCTTGCATTTTGAAATAAAGACATCTTTTAATACAACTTTTGGGAATTGCTTCTATTTCCAATTGTCGGGGGTCCATCCTTTTATATGCCTACTTATCTTTATTTTTATTACCATCTATCTTTTTTTTAATCCATCTATTTTTCTAATCTTTTATTATTTTTCTATTTTAATATCTTTTTTCTATCTACTTTTCAAATCTATCTTTCTATCTATCTATCCCATATCTTTATCTTTTATTTCTTCATATCTTTTCCAATCTATTTTATCTATTATCTATCTTCTATCTACCCCCTATCTATCTATTATATAGAAAAAAAAAAGAAGGGGGGGCGCCCATAGTGAAAAAACGTATAAGATAAAAAAAAAAAATTGTAAGGCGTGTTTCCCTTTTTGGGGTTGTGCAGAAAAACAAGGCACAACACTCTTTGATTTGTAGGGCATTGTGCCTTTTCCCCAAAATTTCAGGCTGGGGGGATCTCGGTCCTGTAAAAGGCTAAATTTGCTAGCCGCATCGGTAAAATTTAGGGGTGTTTGCCCCAAGCAGGGGAGGCTTTGGGTCCGGTCACTTTTCAAAAAAAGGACTTTCTGTAAGTAAAAAGTTTTTCTTTTTTATTAAAAGCAAAGGGGCTCTTACCACTGATCCCATTTAAAAAAACAAAGATAAAATTGGACTTAGCTTTACGCTTTTCGCGGAACCCCCCCGGTTTCTTCAGAAGCATAAAACTGTTTGTATAAACCATGTTAAATAGAAAAAATGACTGTTTGTTTAAATTATACACATTAAAACCAATCTCTGTATTGAAACAAAAATGATCATTTGAAAGTGAGACTGTGGTTGTTTTAAAATTTTTTTATTCATAAAAAATCAAGTATGGGTCTTGCAGAATAAAAACCTGAATGAAACCATATAGCGATGTTTTTGGGATTTTTTTTGTAATCAAAGACTAACAGGTGCTATTTCAGGGAAACCTAAAGGGGAAAAAACCTGAAGGAAGGGAATTCAAAGTACGGCAGAAAAAAAGCCCTGTTCTTCGGGTTTTAATATTTTCTCTATTGTATCTTTTTAAAAACCTAAGGTGCGCTTTTGTAGTAAGTGAATCCAATAAAGTTCTTTATTTTTAAGGTTTGAAAAGATGTGAAGGTCGACGGAACCAATCAACTTTGTGATTCAAAAAAATAAAAATCCCTTCCGTGTTTTTTCTACAGTGCCCGAGTGCACTTTAAAGCAGATCCCCTTTTGTGCATGCTCGGTGTCCGTTCAAAGGGGACGTGCAAGGGACTTTGGTCCTACCTACTATTGCTAACAATAAAATCTAGCACTTTTAATAACAAGGTTCTCTTGAAATTCAATAAAAATTTTTTATAGTGTATGATTTATTGGTTTGGAGTAATCTTTTTCTTTTCGCGTCCTTTGGGTTTAAATGATACAATGGACGTTTTAAAAAAGGGGTTACATTTCACAATAGGTTAAAAATTTTAAAAACATTAGTAGATTTTAAATTTAAATATTAAGAGATTGTAAGCAAATCTTTGGTGGTGTAGGAACAAATTGTTCATATGTTGGCAAATATTTTTTCTGTAGGTAAAATAGTTTAAAATTTTTTTCGTAAAGGCGAATATATATGTTTTTGCGGTGAATAATTATATATTTATAAAAGGTTTAAAAGCTTTGAATTTGTAGTTGAAAGTTAAGAATGTGTTCCAGAATGATTAGTTTGCTAGTGGAAATACGTTACCATATCACATTAAGGTTTTTAAAATTTAGAGCTTCAACGCAAGATCAAAATACATTTTGATACTCTATGGATTTTAAATGGTACAGATGTAAGCTTTTAAAATACACCCCAAAAAGTCAGTAGAAATTCATATATTAAAACAGATAAAGCGCTAAAAAAAACCCGAAAAACAGGGCTTTCTTTTTCCCTCTAGTAATTTCCCTTTTCCCTTCAGGTTTCATGAAATAGCACCTGGGTTAGTCTCGTGATTGACAGAAGACCAAATCAACAAAACCGCTAAGGGTTTCATTCAGTTTTTCATTCTGCAAACCCCATCATGATTTTGATTGACATAAGTTTCAAAACAAACAACCCCATCTACATTTCAAATGATGCACTTTTTTTACAATACTAGATTGGTGTAAGTGTATAATGAAAAAAGACAGTTGTTTTTTCTATTTAACAGTGGTTGATCCAGTTTTTGTTCTGAAGAAGCGGGGGTTCCCGCGCGAAACCTAAAAGCTAAATCCACTTTTACTTTGTTTTAATCATCGTGGGAAGAGCCCCTTGTGTTTTTAATAATAAAGAAAAAACTTTTTTCTTACGGGGGTCCCTTTTGTGAAGGGGTGGCCGGATCAAAGCTCTCCCCCTTGGGCAAGACCTTTATCTATTATCTATCTATCTATCTATCATTTTTCTTTATTATTATCTATCTCCCATTATCTTTTTCTACTATCAAATCTTTCTATATCCCTTTTTTTATTTCTATCTTCCCATATCTATCTATTACCCCAAATTTCTATCTACTACCCCATATCTATTACTTCCCATATCTATCTATTACCCCCAATTTTTAATCTTTCTATCTATCCATATCTATCTTTTTTATCTATCTATTTTATCTATCTATCCCAATCTATTTTATTATCTCTATCTATAAAAACTATCCATATCATCTATCTATCCTATCATTATCTACCTATCTATCTACCCCATATCTTATCTATTACCCATACTATCTATCATATATCACTATTTCCCAAAAACTATCAATCCTATCTTTTACTATCTATCTATTACCATATCATCAAAATTATTATCTTTCTATCCTTTATCTATCATTATCTTTTATATCTATTATCTATCCTACTATTTATCAATATCTATCTATCCCATATCTAATCATCACAATTTCTACCCTATCACATATCTAATCTATCTAAAACTATTACTACCCCATACTATCTATCTATCCCATATCTATTATCTACCCCATATCTACTATCCCAAAATTACTACCCCAAACCTATCTATCTATCTTCCATATCTTTTCTATCTATCCCATACAAATCCCTATTTTACTATCTATCTTCTATTCTATCTATCCTATTATCATCTATCTATCTATCCCAATCTATATTCTTTTTTCTTTCCTTTTTTGATATTTTTTTTGCTTTTATTTATTTTTAAATTGGGACCCTATGGGTGACGGATGCCATAGAGGCCATACACATGATGTGAACCAAATCTGAAGTGCATTAGGTTAACCCTTTTGAACTTTTGTCTCGTACTGTATGTACCAAAATGTACCCATATGTCAGTCCCAATTACAGCTTGGAGAGCATTTTCCTTAGTAAATCTTAATTGAGTGTCCTTTGTGATTGCAGTTACCTGGCTGAGCAGTGCTGGAATGGCGGATTCATCTACCTGATCATGTTACGGCGCATTAAACGCAAGGCTCCTCTTCCTCCTTCCAGTAGTGGCCATGCCAACACCTGTGAACCCACAGCTACAAGTTCTACCTCACAGCCAAGCATTAAGGCGATACAGAATGGAAAAAGAACCAGGAAATTTGGAGTCATCTCAAGGACTGTGGCCAAGGAGAGTAAAGGAGGGCAGGAGGGCGTTCATGAAAATGGGCATTGTGCTCCCATGGAGATTGACGGAGGACATGGCAATGAGGAGACCACGGGAAGTGAGGGTCACACAAGGGAGGACTCTCAGAGCAGTTATGATGAGGACAGATGCGAGTACCACGTGTCAAAGGCTGCAAGGACTGCCCCGAAACCAAACGACTGCTCCCCTCAGGTACATAGAATAAGATGGTCTTAGAGCGTTTCCTACAAGCTGCAAGATGTGTTACCTTTACATTCATAGCACCATGAACACCATGCTGCAGTTTACATAGTGTTGAGTATATGCAGTGGGTTGGAAAAGTCTTTCTACCACAAGAACTGTGCTCACATTTAAATGTTACGGCCACAGGTTTTATTCACCAAAAACACAGATTTTTAATGAAAGCTATTTGCAATGGGGCTGGATTAAAGGGTTTTTCTCACCATGCTGTTTCACTTAAGTTTTTGTCAGCCTCTGGGTGGTTCTATAGCAGTGATTCGCATATTTAGCTCCTCTATAATTAGCTGAAACATTACAAGGACCTAGTCTTCAGAAAACAAAGCAACAAGTGCTCTTAGAAATGAAAGTGCTCTTCTGTTAACAAAAGCTAATCTTGTTAGAGATAAAAACTCTGCTCTCTGTGTCCATGGTGACATCACTCCGTGCTCTATCAGGAAGGAAGATTATGGTCATAGCCAGAGAAACCTGTGCACACTCTAGAGCAGATAAAATTTCTCTTATATCGTGACCAAGGTAAAATCAAAAGACTAATGTATTTGGAAAAAGTCTTCAGTTACCTGTCCCTACATGTTGAAAGCTAATCTTTGTAGTCTGGGTTGCACAAAATTTTCAAAGCCTAACAGTAGTAAAGAGATAGCTAGGCACAATTCATAGTAAGGCTATACCTGCATCAAGATTTCCATATTTCTGTTCCGTCATAGGAACAGAAAACCGAAAGCAACAACAGTGTCGGATCGGTTACATGGCAGACACCAAAACCGCACAACGGGCCCCCTTGACTATAATAGAGTTCATAGAGTAGTGAGTGATGATGTTCATCATTTGAATGATAAAAGGTTGAACTTGCACCTATCTTATATTGATGGCATATCTTATCAATGTGTGAGATGGGGACACCCATTTTAAGGGGTTATTCAGGAGTTTAAAGATTTCATAGAATACTATAAACAACCTTTATCTGGAAAAGTAAATATATTCCACTACGTTCATGTTTCTTTTTTTTCTTTTGCCTCCTTATTCATCTATCATAAGAAACACCTTTTTGAAGTGAAACTTCCCGCTTGTGGGAGTGTCAGTCATTCTCCAGCATCTCTTTCCTACAACTCCTAGACTGCATTGTAATTTAGGACTTCCCTCCACAGTTATCACTGCTAGGATCTATGTGCTGACATAAGTGTGCAATCCCCCCAGCTCTGTATTTGCTGTCATGATAATGATCATAGCCAGGACTCATGAGTCACTATGTAAACTGTGCAGAGCTGCAGTCATCATTTTCATGACAGCAGTACACAATCCCTCAGCTCTGTACTGCTGTCCTTGGCTCCTATTACTAAGTTCTGCCAGCAGGACTCAAAGATAAACAGTTCTCCCTCCCCTGTAATACAGGTTGGCAAGAGTGGAGGCAGCCGGATCGTTCTCTGCTCAGGTGACGACCACTAAAGGGGAGTGTTCCTGAGCTGAGTCTGTCTTCAAGGCAAACCCACGGAGTGTGATGTAATGTTCATTGAGGCCATGTGAACAATGAACGTCACATGCTTTGCAGAAGGTAGGGGAGAGGGGAGGACAGGGTTCTTTGCCTGGTTCTGCACAGCAGGACAGGTAAATGATTTTGATATGGATTACAAAGTTGAATGTAATACAAATAAAAACGTAGTTCAGGAGAGCCCCTTTAAATGTGATCTGCGGTGTACAAACTTTTAGGATGCAGATTTTGCAGTGCGGACCGAAGAAAATGTGTCACTTATTCCCCAAAAACCTTATTGGAAAACAGAATGTAGATTAGCCCCATTTATTGGAACTAATCTGTATTTAGATCCACAGTGAAAACCGCTGCTCAACATAAAATCCACACAGATCTCAACCATGGATAGCGGTGGATTTTCCAGAAGTGATCTTCTGCTGTGTGAACATAGCCTTATGCATAAAGCACAAGCCTTCTGCTAACGGCAATGACAATGCGGAAACTGTTGAAGATATGTTCCTTACAGCAGACACTTGGGAAGAGCAGGGAGGTGGGGGAAAAAAAAGAAGGCTCTCTTGGGGTGCTTTCACACGGTGCGTTTTTGTGCAGGAAGGCAATTCATGCTGTACATTGCTGCACAAAAATCGCGGCAAAATAGCAGTGAAGTCGCGATTTTTACTGTAATTTCTGCCGCGATTTTTGTGCAGCAATGTACAGCATGAATTGCTGTGCCTTCCTGCACAAAAACGCACCATAAACGCACTGAGTGAAAGCACCCTTGGTGTAGTAGATCAAGCATATATTTGTAGAGAAAACGTATGTCAGCTGTGCTCTCACCTTATAGTGTTGTACGTGTCTGGTCAGAAGTCCCTTGTAAAACTATAGAAAAAAATGGGATATAGATCCCACAAAATGGGGGGCTCTGTAGAGCGCACTATGGATGGCTAGAAAATGGTTAGATCTATGTAGTCAGTGCTGTTCTCCTAGTGCTCATGTTCTAAAACATGCGACTGTGCGTTTATTTGCCAATTTTATTGAGTAAACATTGCCCAAAATTAGAATTTTTTGCAATTTTCACTCAATAAAATTGGCAAATAGACGCACAGTTCCAGCATGCCACAGCAGCACATGAGGTGAAAATCTTCCTAATTTAGGAGCATGCTGGGACTTGTAGTTCCATGATCCACAGCAGATAGTAGCTGTGGAATGACAATTTTCCCGCAAGGGCCCCAGCAACACATGAGGGGGAAAATTTCCTAAAATTTTTGGGGCATGCTGGGGGTTGTAGTTCCATTATCCACAGCAATATAGCGGGGAATGACAAGTTTTCCGAGCAGCCACAAAACCCGCACATGAGGAAAAGTGAGGTAATTTCTTTTTTAACAGGGGCTTTAGACAAACAAAAAAATATGTAAAAACCCTTCCTTGCCTATCCAAAACTAAATTTTAAAAAAAAACCCTTTTTTTCTGGGTTTTCATTTAATAAAATAAACCTTTTTTTCTGACCCTTTCATACAAATTCAACTTAAGAACAAACCAAAAGTCCCCCCATTCTGTTCATAACCCCGGGGACCTTTTTTTTGAACATATTTCTTTAACCCCTTTAAACGACCTTGGGGGGTATTGGGGTTTTCCCCCAGGGCCCCTAAGGGGTTTGCCCGGGGGGGTCGCTCCGTGACCCCCCCCGCACAGCCGCCCGGGGCTTACGGCAAATCCCCGCTTGGCGCAGTTTTAAACCCCTCAAAACCAAACCCCGGGGAAAGATGGGCCCCCCGGGGGTTGAAAATTAAAAGCCGATCGGGGCTGCAACCCCCGATAGGTGGGGGTGATCCCCTTTAGCGCAGCTATTTTCTGTTTCCCAAACCGAAACACCCGGGCAATTTTGGGGGGGGAGCCTTGGGAAGGTTCCCCCTCACTTACCCTTTGGGCCCGGGTTTTCCCCACTTCCCTCCCAGACAGGAAATGGGGTTTCCGCCCAACTTTGTACACCCTAATGGGATTTCCTATTAATGCTTAGGCTGTAATTTAACAATCGCCCCCCCTAGTTGGTTTAAGTACCATTGGTGGGCCCCCAATTTTTACAGTAAAAAAAAATAAATAAATAAAGTTTTAAAAATACGAAAAAAAAAAGTTTTTTAAAAAATCAAAACGCCCCCCCCTTTTCCCCCTTTACCAAAAAAAAATCCTTAAATAATAAAAAAAGTTACAATATTTTGGGATCCGCCGGTCCAAAAAAAATCGATCTTTTAAATAAAATAACATCTTTTTCCCGAAAGCTGAAAAACCATAAAAAAAAAAATTCCAAACGCCAAAAATTTGGTTTTTTTGGTCATTTACGTCACTTTAAAAAAAGCATAAAAAGTGCACTTTACCCCCCAAAAAAATGCCCCCTCATGCCCTCCCTAGGTGGGTTTGTACAAAAAAGTTATTGATCACAAAAATTTGGGCCCCGTGGCGCAAATTTCAAAAATAGAAAATTTTTTGGTTTTTTTTTCGGGTCCCAAAAAACAAAACGGAAACTCTTCATTTTGGTATTGCCGGATGCATAACAACCTGAAAAACAGATAAACATTATATGACCGAAGATTGAACCCGTAAAAGCAAAACCCCCGAAAAACATGGCGAAAAAAAAAAAATTCACAATTTTGTCCCATTTGGGAAATTTTTTTTTGCTTTTCCCAGTAATTCTATAGTATAGTGAATAACCCCATTAGAAAAGTAATCTTGTCCCCAAAAAAAAAAACCCTCAGGTCAGTGGGTGGAAAAAAAAAAAAGTTAGGGCTTTCAGAAGGCGAGGGGGGGAAAAAACGAAGTCTCCCCAAAAAAAAAAAACCCCGGGGGTCTTAAAGGGGGTTAAAATACAGATTGTTCTTTGACTTTTGGGGCGCATTTAGAATTTTAGACGTGGGGGCAGCGAGGGGGGGATGAAGGGGGGGGGATCCCACATAACCACAATTTTTCATTCAGAAGGCTGGGAAAGGTGGTTTTCTGTTCTATCACAAGAAAGGAGGGATCAGACCTCACAGGGTGCACCCCAATGTCGCCCGGCAGACCCCGCTGATCCATAGTAGGGCCCCGGGGTTCCCCCCTGGGGTCCTGTATGTTTTTCACGTGAAAGTTTGCTCGTGCGCTGTTTTTTCTAGCAAAAATGATGGAATCTGCATCGATGGCTCTGAACATAGAAGGCCCACCAAGAGTGGGCAAGCCCGAAGAAGGTCATGTCCTGTGAACGGAGTCCAGAGCCTTTCCTGGATCACCTCAGGCTTATAAACATTTACATTACAGCATCGTTCTCCACGAATTTACCCCAAATATTCAGACACATCTGCAAACAGAGACCTGGCATGCTGTGCCACCAGCGCACGTAGTGATCACTGCACATGTATCCAACGACGGACTTGCACGCCTAAACGCCCCGTTACTAAATGTGTCACTGCAGCGGTGTACCTTCATGCAAACCACACAACTGATAGGGAGCCGGGTACCAAGAGGGTGCCCTGTCTATGCCCCATCAGCTGCATGCCGCCAGGAGGGACAAGGGGGGGGTGACGGTACAAGAGGGGCCCAAAATGGGCACAGCCATGGGTACACAATACACTGGGTTCAGCAGCCCGGTAGGGGAAATAAAAGCAGTATAAAGGGGGCTTGCATGGGGGACACGTATACAGGGCTCAGCAACACTTAGGGGTAATACACGGGGAAACAGGGGGCTTAAGGGGGGGCCCCCAAAATACACTGGGCTCAGCAGACAGTACTTGTAGGTACAGCAGGCACAATGGGCACAGCACATGGGTACACAATACACTGGGTTCAGCAGGCATAATGTGTGGGGCACAATGGCCAAAGTACATGGGGTACAATACAGGTTGCCTAGTGGGCACAATGGGCAAAATAAGGCATTTTTACAGGCACTTAGCAGTACAGAGGCACAAAGGAATTCCCAATTGGTGCACAATACGGGGGCCACAGACATACAGGGTAGTTTTCGGCACAGTGCACGGAAAAAAATACATGGGGCTCAGGAGGCACAGTACTGGGGGGTAGAGCAGGCACATTGGCCAAAGTACATGGGTACACAAGACATGGGGCTCCACAGGCATAATATGTGGGGCACAGTGGCCATAGTACATGGGTGCACAATACAAGTTGCCCAGTAGGCACACTATGGGCATGGTGGCTAGACAGGTCTTTACGGGGCAATGGCGTACAGCGGGCACCAGGCATTGCACATTGGTGCACAATACATGGGGCTCAGCAGACAGTACTAGGTAGTATAGCAGGCACAGTGCACAGGTAAACAATGCATGGGGCTCAGGGGGCACAGTAATTGGGGTAAAAGGGGGCACAAGGGGGCAAGCAATTGGACATAATACAAGGGGCTCAGTGGGCACAATTATGGCACAACATGGGTACACAACACATGGCACAATCTGTGGGGCACAGTGGCCATAGTACATGGGTGCACAATACAAGTTGCCCAGTAGGCACACTATGGGCATGGTGGGCATAGTACAGGTGCAATTGTTCCTGGCACATCAAAGCAGGAACAGTGCGCATGCACAGGATAGAGGGACAGCCCAATGAAGGGACCGTCACTTCAGAGAGATGGGTGGACGCCTGCAGAAGCCGCACTGCCTTCTACCCCCAGGCCCCCTGTACAGCCACTGGTTACAGGACAAGCTATTCTTCTAAAATCCACTGATGTCCCCTATGCAGCGCTGTGTACTGTCAGTCGTGTACATCGCTCCCTCTTCCATGTCATCTTTAGGCATAAAATGGACAAAAGAAAGTGTGTAAACAAGAAAACTTACAACAACTCCCAGTCTACCCATATACCAAATGGCAGGGACCAGTACACCTCATAGTAAGGACCAGTTCAGCTGCTACTGTAGTGGGGACCACTCGATCTCATACAGGGTGCCAGTTCCTCTAGGCAAAAGTGGACATTTTGCCCCTCTTAGGTTTGTAATTTAATGTCTATTTCCATTATTGTAGTAAAATCTTCTCTCACAAAATTCAGCTCCTCTCCCCTAACACCCGCTCTGGAAAAAGACATAAGCCACCGACAGTTCCCTGGAAATGGGTTACTAACACCGGCAGCTATTTTGCTGCCCTATCTGAGGCGGGGATGTTTGATAGAGGACGAGCTCTGTGAAAGAT
>JAODAL010078978.1:0-12728 GCA_025379985.1 Phyllomedusa bahiana | reverse complement strand
ACAGATTTTGTGGGGGGAAACCCCAGGTCGCTCCCCCTGACGTGGCTCCTGCAGTGAACCCAAGATGAGGCGGAACTCCAGACACAGAAGCGGTGGTAGACAGGTACAGCCGGAAAACATATGCAGCAGGATACAGCAGGAAACTGAACAGGTGAAACGCCAGGATACAGCAGGTAAACGTATGGGTCCAAAGGCAGAAATCAGCAGGAACAGGACGGGTACAGGGACAGCAGAAGACAACAGACAGGTGGTCAGGAGCTCTGATGAACTGCAGGAACTGAACCAGCAACTCAGAGGTTGAGTCCAGAATAGCAGACCTGAGAAGCTGGCAGGAGCTCAGATGGACAACCTCTCAGAAAGAGGTAAACCACAACAATGGACTGACCCAGAGCAAAGACAGGAAGTTCCTCTTATAGCCAGGGGTCACAGGTCAAGAGGAAGGTGAACAGGACAGAGAACCTATGAAGGGCAGGAAGCTGCCACGCGCGCGCTCTAGGATGCGCAGAGAACGTACAGGATCCCAGGAAGCAAGAGCAACAGGACAGGAAAGTCTACAGCGTAGAACACAAACTGCCGGGACCTCTGCACAGGAAGCCGCCAACAGAGACATGGCAGGCACGGACATGGAGACGATCCAATGCAAGGACCGCGGCGTGAACCATGACAGGTATCTTAGCATATAACTTTTAGAACTTGTTTTGGAGAAGTAATGGGAAAAACAACATCTCCATTGTTTTTGCACTTTTTGTCTAGTGGTGGAATGGGGGTACTAAAGGAGCCCCCTCTTCCTTTGCTTTGACCACTTTGTTTCCACAGCACTATTGACAATGGCATCCCAAAGGTTCAACAGCAGAGATCTGAGTTATCTCTGATCCTAGCCATTGCATAGGATGCCAGCTGTCAATCACAGCTATTTTCTTCTATGGAGCAGTAAGCTCACAGAAGCTGTGCCTGCATCCGGGGTTTACTGCTCTTGTTCTTAATTGAAAGGGTTCTCATACAATGTTCCTTGTCCTCTATCCACAGGATGAGTGCTAAGTGTCTAAATGCTGAGGGACCCCCAACTGATCGTGAGCATAATCACAGCATCCACATTGAAAGTATGAAACTGGTGGAGATAGCCATGAACACGATTTGGTGACTGCTGTTCCATTCAAATAAAGACACAGGACACTTGTTCCTATGATCAATGAGGTCCAACCACTAGGGCCCCCACTGATCAGAAACTTATCACCTACCCTGGGGGGACTCTGAGGAGGTATTATTCAGTGAGTGCCAATGGCCATGGACGCGTACAGTACGTGCCACAGTACATCTTGTCTTTCGGGAGCTCACGCTAATACATGCATACTCGCGCGGGGGGGGGGGGAGGGGGGTGGGCGGCCATCCCCATAGACATTCATTACTCGTGGCGCGTATTCGCCGGCAGTAATTTACACGTCACTTATCTCCCCGTGAGTCCAATCCGATCGTATTGTACAAGCGGGGAGAAGAGGCGTAATCCATAGTTCTCATAGAGAACTATGGATTACCGTAATTTTGGCATGCATCTTGCCTATATTAGAGTGCAAATACGCGGCGAAAAGCGTGCCGAAATTTGCCCGTGTGAACATACCCTAAGAGTAATTTTGTCGGTAAGGAAGTATAGAGCGGGCTGACTTACTGTATATGCCTTTGTGTTCCCTAGTTGTCAAGTACTGTAGCGAGACTAAAAGAACATGTAAAAAGATTTAAAAATGTTAAAAAATATTAAAAAAATTGTAAAAGTTAAAAACGCTCCGCTCTTGCTATTTTACAAATTTTAAAAACCCCATGAAAACCTGGGGCGGGAGCTGGGCGGGGGGGCCGGCAGCCCGTCGGCACCATAGACATGCATTATTCACGGCGCGTATACGCCATGAGTAATTGACATGTCACGTATCTCCCCACTCGCCGTATTGTGCAAGTAGAGAGAGGAGATGTGATCCATAGTTCTCTGAGAACTGTGGATTACCATAATGACTGGGACGTATCTCGCCCCGTATTTAGCGCAGTACGGCGCGAAACACAGGGCGAGATATGTCCCATTTTAAGCCGTGTGAACATAGCCTAAAGATATCATTTATACTGTGCAGTGAAGTACATTGAAACAACACTCCCTACAAATGGCACAGTAGTGTTTTTCTCCATTACACTGCACAATTTTTTATTTTTTTGGGTGAAGAGGTTCCCTGTGACTTAGATGGTACAGTAAATGGTGCTAGTAAAAGTATAAATTGCTTAGAGGGGTTTGTACAAAGATAAATAAAGACTCTGTGGTTTCGGGGAGAAAAAAACGAACATGACAAAACCAAAAATCACTGCTTCAGGAAGGAATTAAAGGGTTTGTTGCATCAGGCTGTTTACAGAGCCACAACCAGCTTCAGGCTCACACTTCCTGGTCAGGCTGTAGGTGTGTCTACAGCAGTGACTGGTATATCAGCTCTCCTATCCCTAGCTGATCCTGTTACAGGGACATGAATGCTGGAGGTTTGTAAATATCAGTGTAGAAGGGTACAGAGCTCTAACGGGTTAAAGCTTGTCAATAAGTAATGTCAAAAGCTCCTGTGTTCATGATAGGAAACAGAGCAGGGAGTGAGGTCCCCATCCTGCCCACTGCTGCTGCCTGTTAAAACAGAGAGAGGTGATTGGTAACCTAGGGAAGCAGGAAATAACATCTGATCCTAACTCTGAAGAGTAGCAAAATCAGAACAGCAATGTATTTGGTAATATTCTTTATTTCCATTTGCCTACATGTTTATAGCTAATTATTGTGGTGAGAAAACCCCTTTAAATGATTCCTATCTAACCCATGAAAAAAGTGCAGCGCCACCTTAAAAAGATTAACGTAGTCAAATCACCAGGTCAAGATGGCAGTCATCTTTGTGCTCTAAAGCAATTAACCCCTTAACGACCCTGGGCGTATGAGTACGTCCCAGGGCCGCTAAGGGGCTTTGCCGGGGGATCGCTCCGCGACCCCCCCCCCCCCCCCCCCCCCGCACAGCCGCCGGGTGTTAGCGGCTGATCGCCGCTAACACCCGGCAGTAACAGCGCCGACGGGTTGCTCCGCCCGCTGGCGCTGTTAAACCCGTCAGACACTGCAGCAAAGATGGCCACGGCGTCTGAATAAACGCCGATCGGTGCCGCGCACCGATCGTTACGGTCATCGGCACACCGATCTGACGACCGGGCATGGTGGTGGGGAGCCTTGTGAAGGCTCCCGTCACTTACCCTGGCCGGTGTGCCCCACTTCCGTCCACAGACAGGAAGTGGGGAAACCGCCATCTTTGTACACCCTAATGCATTGCCTATGCAATGCATTAGGTTGTATTAACAATCGTGCCCCTAGTGGTCAAGCACCATAGGGGGACTAAATGTTACAGTAAAAAAAAAAAAAAAGTTTTAAAGTACAAAAAAAAAGTATTAAAAGTTCAAATCATCCCCCTTTCCCCATTTTACAAATAAAATCATTAAAATAATAAAAAAGTTACACATATTTGGTATCGCCGCATCTGAAAAAGTCCGATCTATAAAAATATAACATCATTTATCCCATCCGCTGAACAGCATAGAAGAAAAAAAATTCCAAACGCCAAAATTGCGGTTTTTGGTCATTTTACGTCACTTAAAAATTGGAATAAAAGTGATCAAAAAAGTCGCAAGCATTCCAAACTACTAGCGATAAAAAGTACACTTCAGCCCGCAAAAAATGCCCCTTACTGACGTCCGTAGGTGTTAGTACAAAAAGTTATTGGTCGCACAAAATGGCGCCATGGCGCAAATTTCAAAAATAGAAAATGTTTGGAATTTTTTTACGGTACCAAAACATAATGGAAATCCTACATGTTTGGTATTGCCGGATGTGCATCAACCTGTAGAATACAGATAACACATTATATTTACGAAGATTGAACGCCGTAAAAGCAAAAACCCCGCAAACATGGCGAAAATACGTTTTTTTTCACAATTTGTCCCACTTGGAATTTTTTTCCGGTTTCCCAGTATATTCTATAGTATAGTGAATAACACCATTAGAAAGTACATCTTGTCCTGCAAAATAAAAGCCCTCATGTGTCTATGTAGGTGGAAAAATAAAAAAGTTATGGCTCTGGGAAGGCGAGGAGGGAAAAACGAACGTGTCACCAAAAAAAACTCCCGGGTCCTTAAGGGGTGAAATACAATGTCAGACAGGTCATTAATGCTAACACAGTAGTTCCTTAAGTCACAATGGCATCAGGATACAATATTTTAATGGTCTTTCCTGAGATTATCTAGACACTACACTAACCATACAATGTCCCAGACACTGCCGATCATTCATATGATTGGCGGAAGATCCAACCAATTATCATGAACATTTTACTTATAAAACATATGTATTAGTGAGATGCATGCAGTGATTGGTGGTCTAGTAGCTCCTCTCTACAGTACAGTGTGGTACTACATGTCCTGTACTGCTCTTACATGTATTAGTGAGGTGCATGCAGTGCTTGGTGGTCTAGTATCCCCTCTCTACAGTACAGTACTACATGTCCTGTACTGCTCTACATGTATTAGTGAGGTGCATGCAGTGATTGGTGGTCTAGTAGCTTCTTTACTGTACAGTGCGGTACTACATGTCCTGTACTGCTCTTACATGTATTAGTGAGGTGCATGCAGTGATTGGTGGTCTAGTAGCGCCTCTGAAAATTAGAAAGTCATTTCCATCTTCCAGTAGCTCTTTCTGATGTTTAATGTAAGGATTTGCTTTATCTGTTTGAGTTATTTGCACAATTTACTTTATTCTTTATTTTACATTATGTTGGGTGGCATTTTGGGGGTAAAATTTACAACCATTTACTCGTTATGATCTTCAGTTACAGTGGTTTCAACAATGATCGTCATGGAACCAATTGATATCGTAACTTGAGGGACCACTGTATTTAAGGATTCTGCAATAAGATGTTTTATTCCAAATACGGCACCAATTAAAAAAAAAAAGAGGTCAAAAAGTGAGATTTGAGTATTTTAATGATAATAACACTACAACCCCAGACTAACATGGGTTTATGAAATATTGGTCCTGCAAAACGAATCTGATCAATTAGATTTTACAGTAGCAACCAGTGTCAGGCAGCCGCTGCTAAGGCAAGTAAGATCAAAGGTACATCAAAAAAGGCATAAATGCACAAGACGCTAACAAGGTTGTAAAGTGGTCCCTCATATTATCATGGCTTCAGGATACCATATTTTCAACATACAATGGTATTTTAGGACATTGTATCTTGAAAACACACTCCACATATAATATCACAGACACTGCTGACCTGCGGCTCATGTGATTAATGGAACATCCAGGTTATTATCACAAACATTTTACTTGTAAGACCTCTGTATTAGTTAAGTGCATGCAGTGATTGGAGGTCTAGTAGCTTCTCTACAGTACAGTTTCAAAACAAAACAAAAACTGGAGATTATCCAACACAATATAAAATAAAAAAAAATTACTTTATTAATCCATCTTTAAAATCGACATATTACAAATTACAAAAAGATCCCAAAAGTTGAACACATTGAGGTATTTAGTAACACACAACAATCATATAAATATAGGTTAATGGTGAGAACATATAAGGTCACGTTGTAAGAGACAAATTTCTAGCATAATGGAAACATTCCATATACTAGGATTAATAGTAAATCCTGCTCTTTAAATACATCCCAATAGACCAATATATAAACACATTAGTGACATTAGTAACAATCATTGAAGTAAATACAATAAAAAAAATACCCATATTTCATATAGTGTCCATGTACCCCGACACACGTTTCACTAGTAAATTGCTTCCTAAAGGGGTATTAACCTCCAGTTGCCGCTCAGATTTAAATACCCATACATCCCATATCATGTGTCTATCCATATCCAATCACATTCAAACAACATCGGCACCCCGAGCACCACCGCGCATGTCTCGGTGTGCACACATCCGGACATGCGCAAAATAATACCAGAACACCATCATAAGACAAAGAGGGACCCACGGCATCTGACACACAAATTTACTATTTATCGGAAGATTTTAATGCATAACAGCATATTAGAGAAGATAGAGAACTAAAAAATATATATTTACATCATTCAAATATGTGTCTAATATAGTGCCATGCCGGAACTTCCACTGCCCCACTTCCGTCAAAGCACAACAAACATGCATGCCCCGGTGTGCACATCTCCGGGCACGCGCGAGAGTGTGACCAGATAATACAGCGGGACAGATACGGAATCCTGGCACTTATCATATATGTGTGTATAAATAAATATAAATAGTGCAATATAGTGAAAAACAAATCTCTACAGTACAGTGTGGTACTACATGTCCTGTAATGCACTTACATGTATAAGTGAGGTGCATGCAGTGATTGGAGGTCTAGTAGCCTGTCTATAGTAAAGTGTGGTACTACATGTCCTGTACTGCTCTTACATGTATTAGTGAGGCACATGCAGTGATTGGAGGTCTAGTAGTGCCTCTCTACAGTACAGTGCGGTGCTACATGTCCTGTACTGCTCTTACATGTATTAGTGAGGGGCATACAGTGATTGGCGGTCTATTAGCGCCTCTCTACAGCACAGTGCGGTATTACATGTCCTGTACTGCTCTTACATGTATTAGTGAGGTGCATGGAGGGATTGGTGGTCGATTGCGCCTCTCTGCAGTACGGTGCGGTGCTACATGTCCTGTACTGCTCTTACATGTATTAGTGAGGTGCATGCAGTGATTGGAGGTCTAGTAGCCTGTCTACAGTAAAGTGTGGTACTACAAAAAATTCATGGCAGTCTGGACCAGATGGAGAAGATGGGAAAACTGAACAATTACAGACAAGAAGCCAACTGCAAGTCATTGGATTTTACAGAATTGTATAGAACTGGTATAAATCACTATAGAATCACTGTTTGGTGGTAATATTGGTCCTTGTACAGTGATTTATATTCAGTTGCAGTATAGTGATATCGTTGAGTGACTGTATAGTGGTCATGGTGTATGGTGGCATTATATTAGCTTTGTATAGTGGTATTGGTGGTAATATTGGTCTGTGTACAGTTGTTTTTATTCAGTAACAGTATAGTGATATTGTTAAGTCAGTGTATAGTAGTAGTGATAGTTGTCAGGGTGTGTAACAGTATTGTGGTAGCAGTGTATATTGGTATTGGTGGTAATATTGTTTTTTATTCACTAACAGTATAGTGATATTGTTAAAGGGGTTGTCTCACTACACTGATTCATCCTGTTTTCTTGGTTTCACTATGAATTCAGGGGTGTGTTTACTGGCTTCCAGTAGGCTGCAGTAGAAGCCAGGTCTGTAGCTATAGCAACCAGTGCTGGCAGCCTATCAGGAGAGATCAAACAGGTCTGTAGCTATAGCGACCTGAGGAGCTGATGTAGCCCATACAAGAGGGGATATCTCAGAATAGGTAGGACACTGTTAATGGATATATATTGCAAAGTGACTTGTTTTTGCAAGATCTTTAACATAAAAAGCAATCCTGTTCATGGTGTATGGTGGCATTATAATAGCTTTGTATAGTGGTATTGGTGGTAATGTTGGTCTGTGTACAGTTGTTTTTATGCAGTGACAGTATAGTGATATTGTTAAGTCACTGTATAGTAGTAATAGTAGTTGTCATGACTTGTAGCGGTATTGTTGTTGTCTTGGTGTATTGATGGTAATATTGGTCTTTGTATAGTGGTGGGTGTTGTTGGTAATATTGGTCGTATACTGGTGGGTGTTGTTAGTAATATTGGTCTTTGTATAGTGGTGGGTGTTGTTGGTAATATTGGTCTTTGTATAGTGGTGGGTGTTGTTGGTAATACTGGTCTTTGTATAGTGGTGGGTGTTGTTGTTGATAATGGTCTTTGTATAGTGGTGGGTGTTGTTGGTGATATTAGTCTTTGTATAGTGGTGGATGATTATGGTAAAATTGGTCGTTGTATAGTGGTGGGTGTTGTTGGTGATATTAGTCTTTGTATAGTGGTGGGTGTTGTTGGTAATATTGGTCTTTGTATAGTGGTGGGTGTTGTTGGTGATATTGGTCTTTGTATAGTGGTGGGTGTTGTTGGTGATATTGGTCTTTGTATAGTGGTGGGTGTTGTTGGTGATATTAGTCTTTGTATAGTGGTGGGTGTTGTTGGTGATATTGGTCTTTGTATAGTGGTGGGTGTTGTTGGTAATATTGGTCTTTGTATACTGGTGGGTGTTGTTGGTAATATTGGTCCTTGTATAGTGGTGGGTGTTGTTGGCGATACTGGTCTTTGTATAGTGGTGGGTGTTGTTGGTGATATTGGTCTTTGTATAGTGGTGGGTGTTGTTGGTGATATTAGTCTTTGTATAGTGGTGGGTGTTGTTGGTAATATTGGTCTTTGTATACTGGTGGGTGTTGTTGGTAATATTGGTCCTTGTATAGTGGTGGGTGTTGTTGGTAATATTGGTCTTTGTATAGTGGTGGGTGTTGTTGGTGATATTGGTCTTTGTATAGTGGTGGGTGTTGTTGGTGATATTGGTCTTTGTATAGTGGTGGGTGTTGTTGGTAATATTGGTCTTTGTATATGGTGGGTGTTTTTAGTAATATGGTCCTTGTATAGTGGTGGGTTTGTTGTTGGTGATATTGGTCTTTGTTTTAGTGGTGGGTGTTGTTGGGATATTAGTCTTTTTTAGTGGTGGGTGTTTTTGGTAATATTGGTCTTTGTATAGGGGGTGTTGTTGGGAAAATTTTTGGCCCTTGTAAGTGGGGGGTTTGTTGGTAATTTAGTCTTTGTTGTGGTGGGGTTTGTTGGTAATATTGGTTTTGTTTAGTGGTGGGGTTGTTGGAAATATTGGTTTTGATGTGGGGGTGTTGTTGGTAATTTGGTCTTTGTATGTGGGGGGTTTGTTGTTGGTAATTTGGTCTTTGTATAGTGGGGGTTGTTGTTGGTGATATTGGTCTTTGTATAGTGGTGGGTGTTTTTTGGTATTTTGGGTTCTTTGTATAGTGTGGGTGTTGTTGGTGTATTGGTTTTTTGTTTAGTGGTGGGTGTTTTTGGGTTTATTTTGGTTTTTTTAAAAAAATGACATATTTAAAGTGTAGAGGAGGTTTAAAAAAATCCATTCACTAAGGGCTGCAGGGTGAGAATAAAATGTCGCTTCACACCTATACCCAGAGGGGAGCAATTGCTTAGTGCATAACTGCACATAAGAGCCACTTCCCACCAACATGCAGAAGTAGTGGGTTCTATTCAAGAACGGTATGATGTCATATTAATCACTGAACTGTAATAATATTAGCTTTCTATAATGGTATTATTTGATAAATATATGTGTACATCATAATTCTTTGTGTGGAAGGGGGAGGACACACATGCCAATGGTATGTGACACTCATTTTTCTTAGACCCTGTAAGCGCTAGGAATCAGCGTTGCAGCACTTTACACGCCTCTTTCTGAACTGACTGAATGTGACTGAGTTGTTGGGACAAAATTTCAGCCTTTGGTGACTCACTTTAAATATTGCCCAGGGCTACACTTTGCCTAAACCAACCCCGTGTATGAGTTTTAAAATTTTTCTTTATTTGTCCCGTTTTTTTGGGGGTATTTTTATATCATAAAAACTTAAATTTTGTATTATGACATGTATTTTTGGAGCCTGATTTTGTTTAAAACAAGGGACACAGGCCATGAGTTTAGATCCATAACGGGGATGCACAAAATAATTGCAAGTTTTAAATTTAATCATTTCGTTTATTGCACACTTGGGTGATTTGTAACAATCCTGTTCTGATGAGCAAAATACTGGAGAAGTTGTTCCATCTGTTGCCAATTTTATCTACAGTTCTATTGTTCTCTGTTATCAGACATTTCAAGCTGGGAAGACAATATTAGGATGTTCTATTGAAGCAGCACAACTAAAATGGGGTTTGTGTAGAAGAAAAAAAATCTGAATAATTGCTTCCATTGTGTATATATGAGCTACATGTACATCAGCTAAAGTAGGTTGCAAAAATGTGTTGATGTTGCTATTAACTATATGAATGTCGTAGATTCGACTTTTCCTCAAGACTTGCACTTCACTCATCAAGCTGCGAAATCCATTATAGTCTATTAATTCACTTTAATAGTATTTAATGATCTGTAATGTCCATTGTTGCATAGTGAATAGGATCCTGTGAGAACAAGTGGTGCATATAATAGGATGATCATGGCGCTTTGCAAGGTGACCCCACAGTAGTCTGCTGGGACAGGGGCATGTGAATGGGGCCATTCTTATGTAAATGAGAGTAACATGCATGGGATGGAGTCAATTTAAAGGGTTTACTACATGCTGGATGCACTTGGCACCTGGGTGCATCTCACACTAGATGAGGTTTTGCAAGTGATGCTGTGTCAACATCCGATTTCTTATGTCAGAATGGTCCATAGTGAAGCTCAAAGCTTTTTTGATTGATAGCCAAGATATATGGAAATATGTTACTATTCTGCAGGCAATATATACTTTATATAGTCATGATGACTTTCGGAGTTAAAATAATACCTGCAGTCCCATGTAAAACTGCAGAAAAAGCTAATTGTGATATTACTATGTAATATCGGTAAATAGCAGCTAAATGAACTCACAAATGTGTATGTAAATAGATAGATAAAGATAGATAGATAGATATGAGATAGATAGATAGATAGATAGTAGATAAAAAAGATTGATAGATGATAGATAGGTTAGATAGATTGATAGATAGGGTAGAAAGAAAGAAGAAGAAGAAGTAGGGAAGAAGGAAATAGAAAAGAAAGAAAGAAAGAAAAAGAGAAAGAAGAAAGAAAGAAAAAAGAAAAGAAAAGAAAGAAGAAAAGAAAGAAAGAAAGAAAGAAAGATGTAAATTTGATTCCTATGTTCCCCTGGAACATGTAAATCATTAAAGATATGTAAGCATGCATTATATTCCATATTCCCTGATGACTGTCATGGTTTGCTACCTACAATACATTACAATGTAATACATTATTACTTCTTTTCATTAAAAAAAAGATCCAATATCTCACAAATCTGATGTTTATTTCCTCTTTTCTGTAAGTTTTGTCACATGTTATTAATGACCATCATTTAAAAAAAATGATATCGATCAGACACTTTGGAATAGAGAGTATAGGAGATGAAGGAAGGCTGGAGAGCACAGAAAAAAGACTGAATAGACTGAATTGCCTCCCAGTCGTGCTGATGATGAGGGGTTATTATAATTAATTATTCCTAGAAAGGTTTGGACAGATGTACAGTTTGTTTTGCATTTAAAAGAAAGGGAAAAAAACAGTATATTTTAGAGAAATGTTACTATTACAAGTAGAAAAAAAATTCTTAGTTTTTTTAGATGGAATATATAATAAATAATTTATATATGATCTCTTTTTTAATGTTGTATCTTTTAAATGTATTATTCTGCACAAGGCACTATATGGAAAAATATAGGAGTTTATATTATATTTTTTTAATATCGCTACACCAATTAAAATAAATTTATATAATTTTAAATATACATATATTGTATCTATGCTACATACAACACTAGTAAAAAGTATGACACACAATAAATACTATATTGGGGTTTTATGTATATATATAATGTGTGTGTAGCATAAATGCAATATAGATATATATGTATATGTGTGTATGTAGCATAAACACAATATAAGTATAGTGCATTGTGCAGAAGAATACATTTAAAAGATAATACATTTTAAAAAGAACCAAAATTAAGTTCTTTATATATATATTTAATATATATATATTTATTTTATATATATTATTTATGTATTATAATTAATTATTGTTTTGTGTGTGTGTGTGTGTGTGCAGCATAAATGCAATATAGGTATATATTATATATGTGTGTGTGTAGCATGAACACAATATAAGTATAGTGCCTTGTGCAGAATAATACATTTAAAAGATAATACCTTAAAAAAAGAGACCAATAAGTTCTATATATGTGAAAGTTTGCTTTAGTTAGGGAAAGGTGATAGTCCCAGGGAAGGTTTCTTCAGCCCTTTGGATTTATTTAGTAGTTGTGTTATTATACTAGTTTCTGCTTCTACGGTGCTAGAGAATGACCAATATTTTGTTGCAATTTTAGAGCATATGGCAAGTTGATGGAATCACACCCTGCACCATGTTTGCTTTTGTCTGTTTTTTGTTTTGTTTTATTTTTTGGTGCATTTTCCATTTTAAGAAAACCAAGTTTATTCTATAATAGAATATGTACAATTTTCTATTATAATTCCTGTATCAATTTTCCTGCATTTCCCATCTCTGGTGCGGGGCATTCATCTTTTTTGTTTTCTTTTAGGTAAGGGGTACAAATCTGTCCCTTGTGTAATACACAGGTAAAAGTTGTATAACCATACTGTAATGAAAATTCTGCAAAAAGTGTGTCCAACATATGCCAGAAAGCAAACAGTTTAAAAAATTATTTTGAATAACAGCAAGCAGAGATTTTTCAAATAAGAGAAATTGGACAAAAAAGTATATTAAAACAACTGTTTAACAAAAAAAAACATTTGTGATTGAAGGCAGTTCTTAATCATAGAACAAGCCCCTTTTATCCCAGTGTGAACAAACTTCAAAATTGGTCAAAAAATTTTAAAGTTTTCTGCCAAACAAAAAGAGTCAAATTTTTCTTGTTTTTTTTTTCATTTTGTATGCTCTAAAGTAA
>JAODAL010078977.1:0-12729 GCA_025379985.1 Phyllomedusa bahiana | reverse complement strand
TGGACATTCCTAGAGACAAATGACTAGTGTCAGACTGCAGCCAGCAGAAATTACGTGCCAAAGGTTTACATGAAAAAGCGCAATATTAGCTCTAGCAACTCCGTAAGCATTGGGTTGTCATCTTTTGCTTGACCAATATACAAAACATTGAATGGCCCAGGAGAACAGGAAATGCCACTGAATGGCCGCTGAGACAACAGGAAGGATAGTAAAAACTATGACACGGGAGCAGCGCAACCGCGCATACGCGAATACACCGAGCACGAGCAGTATACATTGCACCCGTCCCAAAATAAATTTGGAAGCAGAAGTTAGTGACTGTGTAACCGCGCATGCGTGAACTCACTTCGCACGTGCAGTACACGCCACACCGATCCCAAAACCAAAATGGAGACCAAAAATAATACTAGTTTGATCGCGCATGCGCAAAAGAATAGCGCATGCGCAGAACACATGGAAAACCGGCCAGATATATAAATGGAGTCCAGCGTATCTATACAAAGTGCATAGAAGCAGAGAAAATGAATGTTATACAAGGTAAGTGAAACGTGACAAGTGAATAAGAGCACAGTGCTCAGTGCTCAAAACCTGGGCCCACCAGCGGATTCACTGATGTTCTGGTGGGCAGGTCTGATCCCGAAAGATTGATCTCCTCTGTAATAGGGAAAAATCCATGAAAACCAAGATCTGTTCATCTCACATCAAGGAAGGTCTCATTTGTCACAGTAGATTTCTCCATAAATCACAAGGTTCAGCCAACCTCCGTGTAATTAGTGCATCCTGGATAAGCTCGCCCTAAGCCATAAGGAAAATGCATGCAAAGGGCTGATATCTGACTTCAGATACAGAAGCTTTACCAGAGCGACCCGAACCCGACTGTCCCTAACCTGACTGGACATGTAAGTATAACCCTCTGGATGTTCACTATCAATGCAACCAGTAACATAGGCTGCAGTTATACAATGGGGGACAGGGGTTGAACCAGTGATAAATGCATTGATATTAATTCCCATAATACTCTTCAAAAACTAGATAGTGCTCGGAGCACTGAGCAAATTATACACCAATCCAAAAATAATTCCCACCCTAACAAGGTAACTTTTAATAACACATTTTACAGAAAAAATTGAATAGAAAACAATAATCAGCATATAAATACACAAAGATATGGCATGTAGTCTACTCATTATGCCAAGTAGATCCTGGTTGGCATTCAATGAATGTCCACATTGTGATATGCACGTTTTCAATATTGTATGCATGTTTCCAATGCTTCCTGCAGGACCAGAGAGTATAACTGGTGACTATCCCTGTTATATTCACCCTATTCTCTTACTTAGCAGGGTAACCGCCCCAAAAATGGCGACCCCATAAATTAAATCTTTAATCTCCTATTGATACACTATGTAATAAAAAATAGAGTATCAATAAAAACTCGCCCAGATGTGTTTTTCTAGACCAGTGCAGTCCTACTCTAGTGGGTAGAGCAAATACCAGTGGACATGGGGGTACTCCATAAATCAATGAGGTAAATGTTATCTGTTAGGTTGGATTCACATCTGTGTTTGAGGTTACAATTTTAACCTCCGTCACAGAAGTGTGAATAGATCTGTTTATCAACGGACACGAATGGCACCTGATGGACCCCATTCACATACCTCCCAACGTTTAGAGATTGCAAAAAGGGACCCATCAGTCCACGCCTCTAACCACGCCCAGACACATGACATCACACCAAGACACACCTCTAACCACGCCCATACACATACTTGCCAACTTTTTAGACAGCCAAAAAGGGACACATTCTCAGGGTTGCTTTGTATCCAATGATGAAATATTAAGCAAATTATGATGTACTATACAGCGAGGAAGCAATCAGATACTTTTTACAGCAAGGTAGTCAGTTTATTGAAGCCAATCCATTTCTCAAATGAAAAAGAAGGACATTTATAGAGCAAAGAGGGACAGAGGGACAAGGGTTAAAAATAGGGACAGTCCCTCCAAAATAGGGACAGTTGGGAGGTATGCATTCACTACAATGGGGTCAGTTGGGTTTTCGCCATGGTGCCTGCTGTTTAAATGGAAAAGATTTCTTCCACCATTCTTCCACCATTCGCGACAGAATCTCCAAACGAAATCTTGGACGCAGATGTGAATTCTCCCTAAGGATATGTTCACACGGCGTATCAGAAATACGTATTTTGGTATGTATTAAGTAGCTAAATAAGTACAAAAATACGTATTTAACTCCTTAACGACCACCTCCCGTCTTTTGTCGCCGCTGCAGACATTGGAGTTTGCGGAACTCGGCGCCAGAGCAGTACTGAGATCGGGGCTGTACTACACAGCCCTGATCTCAGCGCAGCTCATGCAAGCGTAGGGGAGTGGGGGAAACCTCTGCTCCCCGGTGCTTTAACCCTTTGATTGCCGCAGTTCACCACCGCAGCGCAATCAAAGGGTTTCCCTGCTCTGTCGGGTGATCGGAACGCCCGGTGACCTGACAGAGCCCGGGGAACGGCTGCACAGTCAGCCCTGGGGATCTAGAGTGGCCCCAGAGCTGTCTGTGTATCAAGCTAGTGACCAGGGCACACTGTGTGCTGTTCTGATCACTGCCTGTGTCAGACTGACACAGATTATAATGTATTAGCATTATGAATATGCTAATTCATTAATAAGTGTAAAAAAAAAAAAAATGTAAAACAGTTCTCCCTTCATGGGCTTTTTTAAAAAAAGTGTAAAAAAAAAAAAAAAAAAATTAAATAAAAATAAATATTTAATAAAAAATAATTGTGCATACATTACACACACAAAAACCCCACACATATAAGGTATCCACACGACCGTAATAACCTTTAGAATAAATCTAATAAGTTATTATTAAGTGTGAAATGTGAATGGTGTAAAAAAAAATGTAAAAAAAAAAATAAAATTTTAAAAATGTAAAAAATTCTGCAATGATTTATAAGTGAACTTAAACTATTCCCCCATAAAGTACAACTCGTCTCGAATAAAACGAGGCCTCATAAAACTGCATCATTGAAAATATTAAAAAGTTACAACTGTTGAAACGCAAGGAGGCAAAAACTGAAAAAAAATCTTCTGGTCATTAACTACTTTTCAGGCGTTCGGCTTAAGGGGTTAAAAGGGGTTTACCTGAGCCAGAAGTGTCGCTTTGTAGCTAGAAAGAGCTAAATCTATGACCCGCAGTAGAACAGGTTCATAGATTCAGGCGCATTCTACACTACTAATGCGCGCGCAAAAAAAAAAAATGGCGCCTGGGCTCTAAAAATCATACATGTCGCCCTAAATGTCCAGCCCTTGGAAAATAGTCTGTGCTTGTGGAAATGAGTGATTCCAACTCACAGCATAAGTACAATAAAGTATTGCACAGCACTCAAGTGTAGTTGGTTTTCAGTGCAAATTATTTATATTAATTTATGCTGGTTACATAAAGTAACATAAGGATATGTGGCCTGAGGCGAGGTGATCTCTGATATAGACGTTTCGCTTGTCACAGCAACCTTTCTCATTTGGATCAGACCGCTCCATTGCCTCGTACATGATCGCCAGTAGTGTTTCCCTCTTTCTGCAATACTTTCAAGACGTACCATACTTGCCATACTATTCATATTTTTTCACACTGGACCCATTTTTCCATACTGGACCTTCCTTTGCCTGCAATCAGTGTGGTCCATTTGAGAAAGGTTGCTGAAAAACACATCTGGGTGAGTTTTTATTGATACACTATTTTTCATTAGATAGTGTATAAATAGGAGATTAAATGGGTAATTTATGGGGTCGCCCTTTTCGGGGTGGGTACGCTACTGGCGATCATGCAAGAGGCAATGGAGCGGTCTGATCCAATTGAGAAAGGTCGCCTCAGGCCACATATCCTTATGTTTCTTTGTATGGAAATGAATGTCTGTAACTTTATGTAACCAGCATAAATTAACATAAATAATTTGCACTGAAAAACAATTACACTTGAATGCTGTGGAAACTTTATTGTACTAGACCGTAGGCTTATGGCATCAGGCCTTAGGCTTATGGTCTAGTAGACTATTGAAGTGGCATCTCGGGACAGGTGGTGTGATGATGCCCGGCGGAGATTTGACACAAAAGCTCCTTAGCAGGGAATCACGATGGATTTTTTAATTAAATACCAGACATCCAACAGGTCTTAACATCAGGCAAGATATTTCTTATTACTATTAAATTAGATATAATTTTTTTTTTCTCTCATTATTATAGTTGACTAATAGTGTTTTTTCATACAACAATGTTGGTTATTTGTACGTTTTTTATGTGTCTTATGAGTATTTTATCATCTAACGATGTAGGAGGAGCGTGGTCACGTGATTTATACCTATCTACCTGATGTTGGGCTGATATACCTACCTACTTAATAATGGGCCTTTATACCAACCTACTTACTTGAGGGAATAAATACCTGTCTACTTACTGGGGGGCTGCATGCCTAACTTACTACTGGTGGGCTATATACTTAAATACCTAATGGGGGGGTATATACCTAACTGTATACTGGAGGGTATATACCTACCTACCTACTGGGGGTAAATACCTACCTACCTACCTACTAGAGGTCCTATATATCTACCTTTGTACTTAATGATGGGACCTATATAACTTCCTACCTACATAAGGGGAAAACTATATACCTATCTGCCTAATTGCACTCTACCTGTCTGCCTACCTGTTTTGGGGAGTTGTCTACTTACTATGTGGGGACAAAAAATGAAACTGAAACTAGGTGCACAAATAGAAGCCCCATAGCGGTCCGTGGGTACTTTTACTGTTAGGAGAGCAAAGGGTCATTGTTACTATTTAGGGAGCTATGGATGGGGGGTTTGTGCAGAGGTATAGGGAATAGGTAAAGAGGTGCGGGAAGCGTGAGGAGTCTAAGATGAAAAGAGAGCAGCTTCCATCAGAGAAGAGAACAACTCATCGGAAAAGAGAACGACTCAGAGAAAACGTGTCTTGTGAGTCCCTGGTTATCAGAGGTTATTTTGCTTCTGTGTTGGATGAGTGCTGTGTTTATTGTCATGTTTTGAGGACCTGACCGGCGGTGATCTGTGATTACCAGTGATCTGACTACTATGTGGTAACCATATGGCAGTACTGTAGGTTATATATGCATATTGGCAACATATACTTGACCCTGATTATAAAGTGAGTGTACATCTGTCCCAACTTTTAGAGATTGCAGAGGAACACATCAAGCCACGCCTCCAACCACACCCAAACAAATTACATCTTACCAGGACATGCCTCTAACCACCCCCAAACACATGACATCCCACAGAGCACGCCTCTAACCACCCCTGAACACATGACCTCACACCAGGACACACCTATAACCACGCCCCAACTAACAGAATCATTGTATCTTGTATCGTTGGGAGTATCAGATAATTGTTTTAAACGAGATGGGGCAATGAAATTCTTTACAGTTCTAGTCCTACGATAAATCACGAGTGGTTTTGTAGGTAAAATAGGTTTTAGAATGGGGTGTAATAAAAGTTTATCCCAATGTCTCTGGAGTAAGGAGTAAACTTCTCGATGGTGGGAGCTGAAGGTTGTAATAAAACTACAATTATTGGTGTCATTAGCGGGTTCAGTACTTTTAATAGATGTTTCATTCAAATAATCCTTTTGTGTTGGCATATTTGCCTTTCCTCTAGCAGCAGATACCATATTTGGAGGAAAACCCTTTTCTTCAATTTTTTTACATAAGAAATCTGCTTGTGTCGCACAATTACTATCTAAAGTGCAGTTCTTGCTTAAACATCGGAATTGCCCAAAAGGGACATTCTGTATCCAGTTTTGATGATGGTTACTGGAAAATTGTAAACAATTATTGGAATCGCATACTTTAAACGATATTTTTGAATGAATAGCATGATTGTCAATGAAAAGGCATAAATCCAAAAAGATGATTTCTTGGGGATGTTGTGTCATGGTAAAAGATAAGCCCCATTTGTTTTCATTGAAAAATTTTAGGAAATAATTAGCTGATTCTTCATGACTTTGCCAGATAAAAATCAAATCGTCAATGTAGCGTTAATAATATTTTATCTGTGATAAAAAAGGATTCAATTCTGAATAAATATAGATAGACTCGAAAAGCTCCATAAAAAGATTAGCATAAGAAAGGGCAACTCGAGTCCCTATTGCCGTGCCCACCCTTTGATTTTATCACCTACAAATGATTTTATCACCTTCTGAGGACTTTCTAGTTTCCCAAGTGACCAACCTGTGTACTCCTTCTCCCCTGCTGTTTGTTCTATCTGATAGCAGGGAGTGATGTCATCACAGCACAGAACTCCAGACAGTGAGAGCTTGTGTGTTATCTGATGTTTCAGACAAAAGACAGTAATTACTCTACTGTTTACATTAGCTCAGAAGCTTCTTTGGACCTCAGAGAAGGTAATTTATTTAATCCAGACAAATAAACAAAGAGGTCTGAATACACTGAGCTCATATGCTAATTACAGACAGCTTGACCAGGAAGAGATAGAGCAAAGCAGCATTATTTCATTCATGCATCCTATGAAACTTTGAGATGAGACAATTCCTTTAACTGTAAACCATCCAATAAAAATTCTGTAAAATTCAGAAACTCAGCAGACGAAGGAATAATACCCGACATCAAGAAAGACAAAAAAGAAATACCAACTGCTCAGTATTAAATACTGATAAGAAGAAGGGCAGTTTAGTGAAAATATTCAATCTTTCTAATTATAATTTGAATACTATTGAAGTAAGGTTGCTACAAAAAAGTCAGAACTTTTCCCCAGATAGTGGAATTGTACAGTTTACGCTTTTTAAGGATTTTCATAAATTTATTAGAAAACTGACACTACGTAGATTTTTTGCTAATTCAGAAAGCAAGGCGAATGTTGGTAAGGGTATTTGTAGTGGGATCGGGACGACTCCATCCTGTGCTGTCTAACCTCTTAGCTCGCACCATTCTTCACTCCGATCGCTGAACCCTGATCGGTTTACATGGCGGCTGGAAGCCTTGTGAAGGCTTCCTTCGCCATCATGTTTTTGGTTGTACTACTTCCTGCCCTGCGTAAAAAAGTGTCAGATCTATTAAAATATAACACAAAGCTGTAAGGGTAAATGTAGGCAACCCAAACAATACTAGTATACTGGAGAAATAGTCTAGATACTTAGAATATATCACTGGACAAGACTATAAAACTTAACCTTTAATAAATATCTTAAAATAAATTAAATATTGGGTCATAATGCTTGCTCAACTTTTTGTTTTTTTTTCCTGTATTTAGGAATTGTTGCTATATACTAGACACTTTTCCTAGGTTGTGCCAGTGCTAATCAGCCTAGGTTCCGGGTGGGGCCGTCCTTATAGGGACGATGTCACCACATTTGTATTGTCAAATAGATTAATATCTAGGGATATGTAGGGTCAGATTGGCCTCTTATTCTTTGTGTTGGTTGGCCCCTAGTGATTTGTACTTGGATACAGCCATCTATATTTTATTTTTGTTTCATTCATTTTAAGCTATTAAAATATAACATAATTTGTCCCGTACGCTGAACACTGTAGAAGAAAAAAAATTCCAAACGCCAAAATTGCGGTTTTTTTTGGTCATTGCACGTCCTCTAAAAATTGGAATAAAGAAAACTTCCGGGGGCGGGGCATCGCGAATGGCCGCTTCTTACCTGGACTCCCGCTGCTCTGTCCTGAAAAGAGGGTCTGAACGGCTTCTACGTTCTGAGAACATCGACGGAACCAAGCACGGACGTTCTGGACACCACTTGGAGCCCAATCACTGTTTTCCCCGGCGGTCCGGAGCAGCGGGGAGAGCTGCAGGTATCGGCGCGCGAAATCAGGCGGCCCTGCCAGGCTGCCTGTGCTTCACCGGAGCCCCCAAGCCTACCGGGGCAGATGCGGTGCGCCCCCGGACACCCGGGGGTGGGGAGGCGGCCAAACAGCAAGGAGGGGGTGTCTGGAGACGGGAGGTGCGTGGTGCGTCGGCCGCCCGCCGCGCTCTCGACCCCCGGCGCCTTTTTTGTGCACACCCCGATGTGGGCAGGGGACTCTCTGAGCTGCCCGTCTGCTGCGGGACCCGGTCCTCCGGGGTGACCGCCGCTCTCTGTTTCCCACCGGACCCGCAGGGTGTGCGAATAACGGTGGAGAATCGTGGAACCCGCAGCATAGCACCCCGGCCCGGGGCAAAGATAGCCGGAACGCGCCCACTACCGGGGATATCCACGTCGCCACTAGCTCACATCCTACCCCCCCGCTATTGGGCAGGCTCCCTGTGCCCCCCGCGCCTTGCAAGGATGGAGAGCCGGGGGGGCCCGAGGTAGGGCAAGGGAGCACCACGCCGCCACGCCACAGCCCCCGGGCCCCTTTTGTGTCTGCCTCGGGGTGCTTCTATTTACCCCAGCAGACCCCTTTCCGCCACGAAAAACTGAGGCAAGGCCTGCTCTACCAGGGGAGCCCAGGGTACCAGCCCCCAAAATCAAGCACGACTGGCGGAACCCCCGGGAGATCATCACGCCCTCGGTCCACGGGGGGAAGACCTGGGGCGGGTCGGGGGTGAGACGGAGTCCCCTTGCGGTCGCAGGAGTTCGCCGCTCCGGGGGGCCCAATACCTTCTCTGACGGGATCCTTAAGGCCGGGGGACATCCCAAGGGCCCCACTGCGGGGGGGTACAAAGGGCCCCTTTCCCCGGCTTTCTCGTCGCGGGGGGACCACATTTCCACGGGGTCCCACAGGGGGCAGGGACGGCTCACATACCCTTTTTTTAAACACAGGGGGGAAAACGGGGGCCCCCCCGGACGGCCTTCGCGAGCCCGTCCCTGCCCCGGGGTGGGGAGCCCTGGGGCTCTGTTCATGGGATCGTTTGGGGGCCCCATCTCCCGGGTAAACCACCCCGGGGGACTTGCTGGACACTCACAGGGGCATGGGCGACTTGAAGAGATACTACCGGGGAAGACAAGCCCCCTACATCTCTTTTACGACTCGGGGAAGTCGCTTTTCACAAAACACGGGACATTACAAAAAATTCATTACCCCTTACAATTTAATCATAGCATCCCCTATGTGGGGAAACAGCAACCCTGACCCTGTTATCCTACTCACCCAGAAAGCTTTTTTCGACCCACTTTCGATTTCTAAAGATTCCCTATAAAAAGTGTATTTAACCGAATCCCCCCAGGGGGCAGCAGTGCTCCACAATCCTCCTGTGTTGGGTTTTGAAACCAAAGTTTTAATAAGGGTCTCCCCCCCTTTCTCTCTACTATTGATTAATAATTTGTAGGGGAGATATTTGGGACACCCCACCACCCAGGAACGCTCAAAACACACAACACCCCCCAGTAAACCGGTCCATACTCTCCGGGGTTAAAAAGGGCCCCTCCCTCTAGAGATCACGACGGCTCACATACAGGCTTGGCTTGGGGCTGGGGGACACCCCTGACAAAGTCGGGGGGAACAGGGGTCCAAAACCCGGTTGGCTCTCCCCACCCCCAACAGAGTTGGACAAATTTCTCCAAAAATTACGCCAAATAGAGTCACACCCAGGGCCAATACCCCCCCACCCCAAAGGGGGCGCCCTAAAGTACTAGACACCCCCAAAAAAGTCCAAACAGGGCACTGCCCGTCTTCCAGCCCCTAAAACCCCACGCGATACCCCCGGGGTATACAAACAAAAGGTAGGGCATCCGAATCCCCAACCCATCTCTACGGGTTGAGAGGGCGCACATCCCTCCGTCAATACGAAGAAGTCCCCCAAACTTATTTACCATCGGGACGAAGGATTATCAAATCCGGGCGTCAGTGAACGCGGCCCTCCCCCAGATCACTGCAAATTCCAAAATTGAAACCC
This sequence comes from Phyllomedusa bahiana, assembly GCA_025379985.1. NCBI lineage: Eukaryota > Metazoa > Chordata > Amphibia > Anura > Hylidae > Phyllomedusa > Phyllomedusa bahiana. The sequence continues at coordinate 2,845 of JAODAL010078977.1, read as the reverse complement.
TAGAGTCCAAGACGTTTTATGGGGAAGCGGGCATTTAGGGGGGAAGGGGCACGATACTAACCAACGACCATTGGAAACCCCCCAGGGTAAGTGGGGGATCTGAAAATAGGGGAGTAACAATTTTAGGTTCATTGGATACCCGAACAGTATCCCCGAGTCGATTGCTAAGGTCTTTAAAAATGACTTGAGGCTTAACAACCGGGTTAAAAAACCGACTGGAGCCGCAGTCGATTTCTAACCTTTCAACTGACTTGACTAGGCCTTAGCAACCGGCTTAAGACTGTTAGCGACTTCACAACGCAGTAAATTATTGTCCCCCCGTGAAAGGAATAGGGTCCCCCATAAGTTTTACTCCTTTAGGTGGTTTTATACTTTATAAAATTCCCTAGGGAGGGGTGAGTTTTTTTCCCCAGCAGTTAAAAGGCAGGTTATGGGTCCCCCATAGGTATATAGGCAATTTGGGTCCCCCAAGGTATAAGGCAGGGTTTTGGGCCCCCCCCGTAGGGATATAGGCAGGTTTAGGGCCCCCAGCAGGGATATAGCAGGGTTTAGGTCCCCCAGCAGGGATTAGGCAGGTTTTGGTCCCCCCGCGGGATATAGGCAGGTTTAGGTCCCCCAGCAGGTATATAGCCGGTTTTGGGCCCCCAGCAGGGGATATACCGGTTTAGTCCCCCACGGTATATAGGGAGGTTTTGGTCCCCACAGGTAATAGCCAGGTTTAGGTCCCCCCCAAAGGGATATAGGGGGTTTAGGTCCCCCCGCAGGTATATGCCCGGTTTTAGGGCCCCCACAGGTATAAACCAGGTTTTGGTCCCCCAGCGTTTAAAAAGGCAGGGTTAGGTCCCCCAGCAGGTATATAGACAGGGTTTTTTTGTCCCCCCGCAGGTTATAGACAGGTTTTAGGTCCCCAAGGTTATACAGGTTTAGTCCCCCACGTTTAGGGGAGGTTTAGGTCCCCCCGCAGGGATATAATATTATGGCCCCCCGAGGATATAGATGCTTTTGGCCCCCCAACAGTGATTTTTAGGGGCTTTATAGGCCCCCCACGCACATAGTAGGTTTTTTGCTCCTCCCCACTAAATTTAAATAGATAAACCCCCCCCCCCGCACATATAAAAATAGATAATCCCCCCTCCCTGCCTATAACAATAGATAACAGCCCCCTCCCGCAAATAACATAGATAACAGCCCCCTCCCGCACAATAACAATAATAACAGCCCCCTCCCTGCACATATAAAAAGATAACAGCCCCCCTCCCCGCAATAAACATAATAACAGCCCCCTCCCGCACATATAAAAATAGATAATAGCCCCCCTCCCCGCACATTTAACAATTTGTAATACCCCCCCTGACATAAACAAAAGATAACACCCCCCCCCGCACATAAACAATAATAACACCCCCTCCCTCACAATAACAATAGAAAACAGCCCCCCCCCCTCACATTTAAAACAATAATAAAGCCCCCCCCCTCCATAAAAAATAGATAACAGCCCCCCTCCCCGCACTAAAACAGTAGATAATAACCCCCCGCATGAATAGCGTAATTAAAAGAAACCCTGACGCACTTTCCGACCCGCTCCCCGCCGGTCGCTGTCGGTGCTCCCGGGCTTTTCTCATGGGGGACTCACCAGGGGCCCCGGGCACGTAGACGCGCACACCGCCCGGGACTCCGGCGCCACAAGCCCCATCCGCCTGCGGCCACAGATTTCTCCGCGGAGCTCTCTGCTCCGCTGAACACTAACTGTATGTGCGCCGGCCGGGGAATCATTTGTCCCGCCACCCTGCCGTCGCCAGGGCCTAAGGGCCCCAACGATACTAGCGACGTTTAGCGGTTAGGACCCAAAGATCGGCGGGGGGGCGGCGTATAGCGGCGGGGCCCCCCGGGCTACCCAACAGGTACCTCAACCAGCTGGTTCCTATATTGTAACCGATTGGCCACAGTCTTTATCTGACCCTTTAAAGAGCCCCCGCTAGTGGAAGGGACACAGGATGGGGGTGAGGGGGACAAGGGGGAGGCCCCGCCCGTTTTCCAGATTCCACAACTGGACGATCAAAGAGAAATTCCCCAGGCGTTCCGACAGCGTAAGATGTTCAGGTAAGGGGGAAAAACCTAAAATTCCGGGGTTCTCTGCCCATATCCTCAAGCGTTGGGGCCCTTTCAGGGGGGGTGCAAAAACACCCCATACAATAACATCCGCTTCCAGCTTTGTACCCGCCAGATTGCGGGTTCGGAAAATGGGGGGGGAAGTGTTTTATGACTCACCCAAAGGGGGCGGGGACGGGGTTCCTACCGCAGCAGAATAAAACACGCAGGGGTTTGCCCCTAGACTTGGGGGGGCGCTGGGTATTGACCTTTTTGACCCATCCCCCCCCCGTTTTTTTTTGGAAGCGGTCGGGGGATGGAATTCTGGGGGATCCTTAACAGCGTATTCATAAATAACAAAGGGGTTCCACCCAGATCTATTGTTCGTTTGGGGATCCCACTTTTTTTTTGTATTGCTCACAATTTTGCCAAGAGGGGGATGTGGGGGTTTTTATTTGCCATGTCGGCATACAGTTGTTTCAAATGTTAAAATTTACCTTTTTGTCATAAAATGTTGGGGGTTTTTTTCGGGGAAGTCTTGTCCCGGGGCCTCTCCCTTTGGGGGGGGGTCCGCCGGGAACCCCCCCCCCTACAAAGGAGAAACTGGGCGCTCGCTGGGGCCTTGGGTCATCGACTCTATAAATAAACATGTGGCCAACCCCTTTGGGGTACGGGTAGAATACCCCACAAACCGCAGGGAAAACCCAAACGCCTCTTACTGTTTAAAATAGTGTCTGGAACGGGAGGGCTTAAAAAA
>JAODAL010078976.1:0-12729 GCA_025379985.1 Phyllomedusa bahiana | reverse complement strand
TTTTATAATAGGCCTGTAAAATAGCTCCCGTCACCCCAAAAACCCCCCCCAAAAATTTTCAAAACTGCCCCCATGACCCAAATTTTGAAATTTGGTAAAGAAAAAATGCCCTGTTAGAAAAACAACTTTTTTTTATAATAGGCCCTTAGTTTAGTTTGCATTCACAGCAAAAGCCCCCAAAAATTTTCAAAGCATGCCCCTTTGGCCATTTTGGGGCCCAATTTTTAAAAGAACAAATGCTGTTAGAAAAAAATTTTTATAGAATGGACCTGTAGTATTGCTGCATTTCAAACACATAAACCCAAAAAATTTATAAAAAATGACTTCTCGGGCCAACTGTTAAAAATTGTAGGGAGAAATGCCATTTAAAAGCCACTTTTCTGTTCCAAAGGCCTTTTTTTTGCTGAAATCTAAACAGCAACATGACCCCCAAAACCATTGACAATCGAAAATTTTCTAAAGAAAAGGTGAGTAAAAATGGAAGGGGGTGTTTTCATCAAAAACCTTGTGCCCTTTTAAAGTCTCCTCAAAACAAAACCAGCAAAATAATTTTTTTGGGAAAATGAATAAAAAATTGCGGTAAGAAATGATCTTTTTAAAAAAAAAAGTTTTAAAGGGGACCTTTTTCTGTTTGAAGAGGAATGTGAAGTGGGCCCGGAAAACAAATTGGGTGACCTCGGCAATTGGGCCCCCAAAACATCATCAGACCCAACCCTTTTGATTCTTTTGAGGGAAAATAAAAAACGATCCACATTATCGTGGAAAGTCGGATTCGTTTTTTTGTAATGCCCTCCGCTGTGCGAAGGTCCGCTCAGATATGACGCTGGCTGGGGGGAAGGACAACACCTCAAAGGCCCGTGGCGAGCGAGCTCGGGCCTTTATCCTTTTTTGGATCCCCCAGAAGTCTATTGGGCCCGGGAAAACAAATCCAAAAAAAACAGTTTTTAAAAACCCGCAGATAGCCCCGGAAAACCATGATCTTAAGTTTGGTTTCTCTGTGTTTTTGGATGTGTCCCCGCATTAAAATTTGCGTTGGTGGGGTTTGGTAAATAAAGATTGCCAGGGGCCCCCCCATTGGGGGCTTCTGCCACATTGCTGCTGCTGCCCTGCGCCGCAAAACGGCAAACTTGGCACTTACTGCTTTTAAAATCGCTGATGTTGTTCCCCCCCGTAAATTTTTTGGGGAAAACGTGAAGAAAAACAAAACAGATTTTCCCCTTTGATCAATAACAAGGCCCCCATTTTCTGCATTTACTCTCTTTTTTGGGGTGGGGGGAAGGAAAGTGTGAGTTTTTTTTTGTACCGGGGGAATCCAGGGGGTGGCCACCCAGCAACTGTTTTTTTAATTTTGATGGCCTTAATGCGAGGATCATTTTGGAGGAAAGGGAGCACCCAAAGCATTTCAGTGGAGAGGGAGCCTTGTTTTCCCCAAGCCTTGGGTCGAGCGGCACAAGAAAAACTGATTTTCCTCTTCTTCCCCTCCGCCCCCAAATTTTTCCAAACAGGGAGTCGGAAACTCATTTGGTCTAGGAATACCCTTCCCCCCCGTTCCCCCGGCACACTTAAAACACAGCCCTGACTTGCCTAAAGATAAAGGAAACCCTGAGAGCTAAATGCGCCCCCTTTTCACAACCCGGCCCCCAAAACCCAATGCCTAATGAAGACCGATAAAAATTTTAAAAATGTCAGGCCTTGGGGAAATTTGACGGAGAGAAAGGCCCGGGGTCCGCTTTGGGTTCCGTCCCCTTTTCCTCCGTCGCTGGCGGGACCTGTTTTTCAGAGTGCCCAAAACAATCGTTCCAAAAACTAAGATAAAACCAAAAAAGGGGGGCTAATGTTGACAAGGGAAATTGCCCGCACGGGACCTTTTTTTGGGGGCTTTTAAAACTGGAAAGGGATGATGCAGAGCACTTTACCCTGCCCCCAAACTCTCAGTGGCTAAACCCCCCCGAGGTCCGAAACCGCTGCTTTAAGGCCTGTTTCACTTCGAACGCGAAATTTGGCTTTGCGCTGCTGCCACAATCGCGGAGCATGTGGAGAAGGAAAATTCCAGCGTGTTGCCATTCAACAATGAGCGGTTTGGGGGGGAGCCCTTCCCGCTCCCAAGCAGCCGGGCCCGGGCGAAGCAGGGGGGCCAAAAGGGGGAAGTGCGAACTTGGGGACTACAGTTTCCCTCAGCAGGCATTTTTCCGACCCGGGTACTTTTAAAATTTTCCCGGGAAACGACAATTCGTCATTTTGCCAGGCAAGGGGGGGTCCACCCTAAAAATTTTAAAAGGGGCGGCCAGCTTTTTCCCGCCCGTTATGGGCACACCACCTTGGCCTCCCAAAAGGGTTTTCTTGTCCCCACCCAGGCTCGGCCCCTCGTCCCCGGAGACCCCGTCCACAGCCCCCTGACCTGTGTGGGGGACGGTCCCAAGACAGATTAATTTAAACCCCGGGCCCCTGGTTTTTTTGGGAAACGTTTTTGCCACCAAAAGGGGCCCTTTGGGGGGAAAAAGACCCCTGCCCATCCCTGGGGTTTTTTAAAAGAGCATGCGCCGACCCTTTGGGGGGAAACCACCGCCCCCCCAGAGACATCCACCCAGCTCCCCCCAGTGAGCTGTAAACAGAGATTTATGGGGGCCTTGGCCGTGTTTAACTTGCCCGGTGCCCGGGGGTCAAGGGATTTCCCCCGGGGCCACGATGCAGCAACGCGTTTGAAATTTTAGATGACACATGGCTGGCCGGGGCCAGGGAGGGCCCTTTTAGGGGCAAAGAAATGCCTGCAGGGTTTTTTAGGGGGGGGGAAGGGAAAGGGCCATGACGTGGCAAAAAACCCCTTTCTTGTCCACCAGAGGGAAAGGCCCCCCCTTTTTTAAAAGGGGGGGCCAAAAGCCGGCAAGGGCCCGAAAACCCAGGCTTTTGGTTTTGGGGAGGGTTTTGGGGTTTTAAGGGGGTTTCTTCTGCTAAAAAACCCTTTTGGAAACAGAAGGCTGGCTGCAAAAATGGCCGCTGTACGGGGGTCGGGTCGTCAAACTGGGGAAAGGGGGGGAAGGGGAAGGAGGGGTCCCTGGGGGTGCTGGTGGTACTCGCGCCGATTTTTGGAGGTGAAGCGGAGGCTAAACCCCTGATCATGACTATGAAGACATGGGCAGCGAGGAACGCTTGGTGGTGGCCCGGGGGAAAGGGGGGGACAGAGGGGGTACAGTGGTTGGAGGCCCAGCTCGGGGATGGCCTTTTTTACCAAGTGTTGCCTCCCTTTCAAAATCAAGCATTTTGCTGCATGTGCCCAACTTTTTGGTGGTGGTTAAAAAACCTAAGGGTTCCCCTTTCCCTTTTACTTATGCGTTTTCGGAAAGGCGGGGATAAAGACAACGCGGGTGATTCAGAGGGTTTTTCTCAAAAGGGAAATCCGGCTTTAGTGGGCCTGGCCTTTTTTTACGGGGATTAAACGGGAGCGGGGTTTCCGCTGACCCTTTGGGTTGGGGGAATCATATCAGCGGGCTTCTAAAACGGGGAATCTCCTTTTTTTTGGCCCGGGGCCAGTATGACACTACCCCCCCCATCTTCCTCATTTTTCCCATCATTTTTCCCCTCGTCCCCTTTTAAAGAAAGGCTCGCAAACAAATTCTGCTGGGAAAAAACCAAAGGGTTTGGGTCCGCAGTGTCAAACAAACAACTTTATCAAAACAGGTTTACTTTTATCAAACCTGACATTCTGATTTCCCGGGGAAAACTGCGGGTACAAGCAAGGGGGGCTGCAAGGCGTTGCCGGGCCGCCCGGATTTTTGCCGATTGAGGCTTCCTTCTCCTCCTCTGATGGCTTTAGTAATTTTGGGGGTCCCGAGCAGAGAAAAAATCCTCTTTGGCCCCCTTGGGTCTTTTTGGGATTTCCTTCTGCCCCCAAAACCCTTTTGTCAAACAAAGGGTCTTCAGAAATGGATTTTCCACAGTGGGTTGGGGACCAAAGTTTACATTTTGGGGGGCTTCATGTTGGAAGGGTGCTGGGGATGCCCGGGGACGGACATTTTTTGGCCGTTTACTGGGAGGACAGGAGGTAAGAAATGGTGGATGCAAAGGTTTCCTTAACCCCTGAAGAACAATTGGCGACGCTGTTTCTTACTGTGATTCCAGGGCCCTGGGCCCAGGGGACAGGGTTTAAAGGGGCCTGGGAAATGACGTTTCCGGGTGGATGCGTGTTTCCCCCCAGCCCCTGGAAGGAAACACCTTCTCTCAAACCTTTAAACCCCCAATTTTTCCCCACCCCCCCCTTTTCTTTGCCTTTCCAAATGAATTTCGCTCCATGTTCAGAAAGAAAAAAAATTTGAGAAGGTTTGGAAAAGTTTTGGAAAAGTTTTTCCCTTTTTTAAAAAAACGGCAAAAACACAGCTATTCTCAAAAAACCCTCAAATAAAAAAAAAATTTCTGGGTTCAAATTTAACCGCAAAGGGGGCTCTAGGGAACAAAGCTGGCCTGCCCCCAAATTTAAAAAAAAAAACGTATCTGAAAGTATACGGGGTAAAAAAAGGTATTTTTTTACCAACAATTTACCGGGGGTGACTACCCAAAAATTTTGTATTAAATTTTTAAAATGCAAAGTAGATCTATCAAAAAAGCTTTGAAAGCCAAAAGTGAAAAAAAAACCTTCTGAAATGTATTCGGGTAATAAAAGGTTTTTTTTTGACACCTATCAAAAACAACCCGTGGTGACTCACAATTGCTGTTCAAATTTTTAAAAATGCAAGGTAACCCCTAACAACAAATTGGACCCCGGGGAAAGTGCAAAAAAAAACCCTATCTGAAATGAAAACGGATAATAAAAAATTATTTTTGGCACCCATCAATTCACCTGTGATGGGAAACACAATTGTGGATTCAAATTTAACTTTCAAGTTACCTCTGTCAAACAAAAACCCGGGAAGGGCAAAAGTGCAAAAAAAAACCCTATCTTTAAAGTATACGGATAAAAAAAAAGGTTTTTTGGCACCTATCAACCTGTGGTGACTACAAAAAGGTGTGGATTTAAATTTAACTTCAAGTTGGCCCCTTCAACAAATTGGACGGGCAAAAGTGCAAAAAAAAAACGTAACTGAAAAGTATACGGATTAAAAAAAAAAGGGATTTTTGGCACCTATCAACCTGTGGGGCTACACAATTTTCTGGGATTCAAATTAATGCAAGGTGGCTTATCAAAAAAATCTGGACTGGGCAAAGTGCAAAAAAACGTTTTCTGAAATGTTTTCGGGTAATTTAAAAGGGGATTTTTTTGGGACCCATCAAACCCGTGGGGAACTACCCCAATTGCTGGATTCAAAATTTTTCTGCAAAATTTTCCTTTGTTTATCAAATCTGGGGTGGGCAAAAGTGCAAAAACCACGTATCGAAATGTTTAGGATAAAAAAAGGTTTTTTTTGGGACCTTTCAACCTGTGGTTTCAAAAAAATTGTGGTTAAAATTTTTAAATGCAAGGTTGCTTATCAAAATCTGGGGCCCGGGCAAAATTTCAAAAAAAAACGTATCGGGAAAAGTAAAAAGGAAAAAAAAGGGAATTTTTTGGGACCCATCAAAACCCGTGGGGAAAACACAAAAGCTGGGATTTAAAAATTTAACTTCCCAAGGGGGGCTTATCAACAAATTGGACTGGGCAAAAGTGCAAAAAAAAACCTTCTGAAATGTATGGGGTAATAAAAGGTTTTTTTGGCAAACCCATCAATTCACCCGGGGGTGACTACAAAAAAGCTGTAATTTTAAAAATTTTAAAGAAAAATAGATTATCAAAAAAAGCTTGACTGACCCAAAAATGAAAAAAACCCTGCTGAAAAGTATAAAGGAAATGAAAAGGTATTTTTGGGACCCGTCTTTCACCCGGGGTGATACAAAGTTGCTGGATTCAAATTTTTTAAATGCAAGGGGTTGGCTCCCCCAAAAAAAACAACAAAAACTTTTTTGGCCCCTTTTTTGGCCAAAGAGTTTTTTTGGAAAAAACCCAAAAAAATGGTTCTGAAATGTATAAGGTAATAAAAGGTATTTTTTGGCACCCCCATCAATTTTTCCCCGTGGTGACTAAAAATTTCTGTATTCAAATTTTTAAATGCAAATAGTCTATAACAAAACTTGACTGACCAAAAGTGAAAAAAAAAAACCCCGCTGAAAAATTTTACCGGGGTAATAAAAGGAATTTTTTTTGGGAAACCCATCAATTCACCCGTGGTGATACTAAATTGCTGTATTCAAATTTAACTGCAAAGTACTCAAAGAACCCAAAATTGACTGACCAAAAGTGAAAAAAAAACCCCGTCTGAATTTTATAGGGGTTAAAAGGGATTTTTTTTTCACCCCAATTCACCGTGGTTTACTACAAATTGCTGTATTCAAATTTAAAATGAAGTAGACTTAAAAGCTTGCTGACCAAAAGGGGGAAAAAAAAAACCCCGTCCCCCCCCCCCCCCCCCCCAAATGTTTTACGGGGTATTTAAAAAGGGATTTTTTGGCACCTAAAATTTAAACCCCTTTGGGGACTACAAAATTTTTGGTATTTCAAAATTTAACCAAAAAGGGGGTGGCTAAAAAATTAAAAAAGGTTTTTGGAAACCGGGGGGCAAAATTTGAAAAAAAAAAAATAAAAAAAACACCTAAAATTTTTTTGAAATTATACTGATAATAAAAGTGGAAATTTTGCACCTTAAAAAAAAACCTGCAGGGTTTTTAGAAAAAATCTGTATCCTAATATAAGGCAATGCAATGGGCTAAAAAAAGTTTTTTTGGGTGTAAAAATATCCTTAAACCTCATAGAGCTTTTTCTTTGAATCGCCCGCGCTCCCCCCCAACCCCCTCCCCTTCCCCCCGTGACTTTACCAGTGGTAGATGCTCCTTTTTAAAAATTCCTGCCTAACTTCCTGAATCTGAAAAAATTTTATCTAAAAATAACTTCTAAGGATCACAGCTAAAAGTAGGCTGCCTGTGAAAAAAAAAGAAAAATTTTGCTGAGCTGTTTTCTGAGTGTTTGGACAGAGGCAGAGCGCACCAAAACCCCACTGCAGGGGAAAGCTGACAAAAAACTGATCCCTGAAAAGGAAGGGCTGTTCTATGTAAAAAGAGGGGGCCCTGTGATTTTTTCCCGCCCAATTTGCAACCATACACATCCCAGTCCCTTTACGTTTGCAAAACACAAAACTCACCCCGCCTATTCTGTAAAGCTGATTTTTTTGGCCGCCAAAAAAGACAGGAAGCACCGAAAATGGCGCGATATTAATAGATTAAGCACCCGATTTTAACCTAAAAATTTTTAAGTGATCTAAAAAATCCGATCAACGTAAATTTCCGTGCCAAATTTGTTGATAATAATCGGGTCAACACAAACAAAGACCCCCTTGTTTTTTGAAAAGAAAAATTTTTTTTTTTTCAGGTTTCCCGCCTTTGGGTTTTGGGGGGAATTTGTAAACTACATCTTGTGACAACTCACATGCCTCCCGGTTTGCCATCTTTACCCTCCCGGGGGTTTCTTAGCTCCAGGGGCGTCCGGGGGTAGGCCCGGGTTCACCCGGGGCCGAGCCCCGAAAAGAATCTCCGTGCCCCGAAATCTCTGCGGTTTCCCGGCCGCTGCAGTGGGCCGGGGCGCTCCTAAATGGGGGCCGGGGACCCCACGATGTTTCTGGCTTCGCGGGGGGGGGGGGGGGGGGGTTCCCCCCCCCGGGGGGGGGGCCAGGGGCGCAGTCAGAGTCGGGGGGAGGAGGAACGGGGTCGTTCCCCCCTGTCTTTTCCACCCGTAAAGTACGGCGCTCCAAACCTGAGGTCGGAAGGGGGGGGAAACCCCGCTTTCTTTACTCCTCGCGACCTGGGATCCCCTAAGCCGCAACTCTGCCGGCCCAGGAGGGGCCTGGGCCCCGCAAGACGGTGTAAGCAGCCCTGATTTACATTTACGCTGCTTACACCCTCTCAAGCTGCAGGAACAGGACCCGGACCGGGGCCTCATTTTGGGAAGTACGTTTTTTTTTTTTTTTCTAAAGGGGGATATCCTGGCTACAGGGGGGTTTTCATGGTACAGGGGGCATGTGTGGTTTCAAAGGGGGGGATATTCACGGTACAGGGGGGGTTTTAAACACGGCTACAAGGGGGGGGTATGTGGCGGGAGGGGGCCTATGTGGGTTAAAGGGGGCTTTAAAGTGGCTTGGGGGCATACTGTGGCAAAGGGGGGGCATATGTGGCAAATGGGGCATATGTGGCAAAGGGGGAATATGTGGCAAAGGGGGCATATTATATGTGGCAAAGGAGGGCATATTACCTGGCTACAGGGGACTAATAATATGACTACAAGAAGCATATTACTGGCTACAGGGGGCATATTACTGGCTACAGGGGACATATTCCTGGCTACAGAGGGCAGTAACCGAACTACTGAGGGCAGTAACCTGGCTACAGAGGGCAGTAACCTGGCTAGAGGGGCTAATAACCTGGCTAGAGGCGCTAATAACCTGGCCAGAGGGGACAGCAACCTAGCTAGAGGGGGCAACTACTTGGCTAAAAGGGGCTACAACCTGGCTACAGTGGGCTACTACCTGGCTATAGGGGGTAAATATTTATCTACAAGGGGGTAATTATTACCATTTGGGGCACTATAGATGGGGATTTTGAAAAGAGATAGGAAATTGCAGAGAAATGCTGATAAAGTGAGGAGTCTAAGATGTTTGTTTTGTACATTCTACAGTGAAGAGTCGTTACCAGGAGAGGACGTCATGGCGTCTGGGACAGATGGAGAAGAAGAGTAAGAGAACAACTCTTCAGAGACATCTCCTGGAAGTGTCTAAATGTAACTGCAGTGTAATCCCTTATATTTCTACTGAGCCTACATACAAAGGTTTTTCTCTGCAGTTCACAATGAGACACAAAAATTTCCGTGTGAACACAGCCCTACTCAGTAAAACTTAAGGGCCCGAGCCCCGGATGTTTTGGGACCCTAGCAACGCCCCTGCTTAACTCTGGGATCGACGCTTTTGGTAAGCGGTCTGGCACATCAATATATGTCACACTGACACCAGGCTTCTCTTTCAGGCTTCAGGCCAGCTTTATTTCCTCTACAGGCCAGGTTTAGGTTACAGCACATAACACAAATAAACATCTAGGCCGTTTAGCCACTAACTGAATATAACATGTCCCTCTCTAACGCGTGGTCAAGGCCTATCGCCCAAGCACCATGAACACATAACTCTTGCCCAGCTTCCTATCTGGGTTCTGGCTTCTCCTAAGCCTCTGGGGACCAGAGCTCTCCTCCTCTTGCTCTGCTGCTCCACCTTTCCCTGACCAATGGCCGACCCAACCCAAAACCGGCCACCATGTTTAAATACCTGAAAAGGCCCTAAGGCAACTTTTTATAGGGAAAACCCCCCCGAGCCCTTTATCCAAATCCTGGCCCTGACCACTACTAACTTGAACCCCTCCACCCACCAGCCACTAACATTATTCCTTTTTTTTAAGCACTTCTCAACCCACCCACTCCAAAGAACCTACCTTATTTGCCCCTGTTAACCCACTTTTTTGCACTGGTACTTGAAACTATTTCGGGTCCCACATAAGGCAAGAGAGACCCTTGGTTGCATCCTGAAAATCCTACCCAAACTACTAGGCTTCCCCCCAACACGACTCTTTTGTAGATTTACAAGCACCCACGTCTCACATGTTACTATCCACCAAGGGGCCCCTCAATTAGGGCGCAGCACCTTGAGTCAATAACCCTTACTACCTGTTGGTCTGCAGGATCATAATGAGACCCAAACTTCTCTTCCTCACCAGGCCTCTGGTCCTCCCTGACCATCTCCTGTCTTTTAGGGTCAGATATAGCCTCAAATTTCTCTGAACCTTGAAGCTCCGCCTCTTGGCTACTAACTGTCACTTGGTTCCTGTGAGAGTAAATCTGGTCTACCACACTGACCACCTCAGTGATGATACCCTCCGCTGCAGTAGGACCGACTGTGAGAGAACGTACCTTTGCGCCACCCTTAACCTGTAGGCCAGTGGTCACAGCGTTATTACCGACAATCGCAACATCAAGGAAAGCCCTGCCGATGATCTCAGCCTCCTTACCAGGTGGGTTTCTAATGTCTGAGGACTCGCTCGTCCCTCCATACACATGACTTACAGCAGTGGGAAGACCCTCTTCAAGGCCTGTTTCCGTTTTCCCTGCAATATTCTTGCATGACCATAGGGGTCCCTGGCACTCACATGAGCTTCACAGCCTGCCACAGGTATTTGACTTGTGGTGACCACTGGAGGAGGCTTATATTGCACTACAGGGGCCACAAACTGTGTCTGCTCTGCAACCAGGACCTCACCAATCTTAGAAAACACATTCCCCTGTGCACAGCTCTAACCTGCTCCGTTTAGCAGCAGACTCTTGGCAGCAATGTGTGGAGACGTTTCCTTCTCATCTCCCACAGCCCTCTCTAAGAGAGAACTCTCATTTTCTATCTGGGTCACTCCTGTATCTTGCTCACCATCAAGGGCAGCCTTCTTCTCCTTCTGGGTCTCCAACTTGACCAACCTGGCTGTGTTCACATTAGGTAGTTCAGTCACCTTCTCACCACCAGTAGGGGCAGCAGACATCTGGCCGGACAAAGCACCCACATATAAGTCATCCCATAGTACAGGACATAACTCATCTTTACTATTTTCCTCCATACCTTCCAGGAAAGATTTATCCTTTGCCTCAGACCCCGGCTCCTCTTTACCATCTGGGGATTTAAACATGCCCCCTCCCCTTCACTAGGGTTTGAGCATACCCCCACCTCAGTGGTGTCTAGTAGTTCACTCTCTCTGTCACTGCAGTCTTTGTGACCACTGCAGTAAGAGCTACTGGAAATATAGCAGACACTGGAAAATTTTCTCACAGGGGGACTACAAGTCACAGCACGACTTTTCTCTTCACCCTCAATAGTGTGACACTCTGGATCTCCATCACTGATACACCGCTCAGGGCCACACACAGAATCTGCCTCAGCACATGTTTTCTTTACCAATGTATTATCACTCTCATTTGAACAATCAACATCATCAGTACTCTGCAGCACTGACACACTACAGCATTCACTCCCACCCTGCAACTGAGACTCTTCAAAGAGTTTTTTTCCTAGGTAACTAACCAGCACATTCACACTCATAGTCTCCTCATGCATGGTAGTAGAGCCCTCATACACAGCACCAGAGCAATCACATTTCGGGGTTACCGTTTCTCTTTCAGGCAACACACTTGCAGAGTTCCCATTAAAGCAGGCAAATGTCTCTCTGGGACCAACAAGAGCAGAACATAACTGCTGGCTATCCCTCACAGGACACACCCTCATTGACCTAGTCTCCTCACACATTGTAGGAGAGGAATTATTCCCAAGAGTCTCCAGTTCCCTTGCAGGCTGCACACTGAAACAGGAAGTCTTCTCTCTGGGAACAACAGCAGTCGCACAGAACTGAAGGCTATCCTTCCCTGGGCACGCAGTACCTGCGACATGCAGGCTACTACCAGGTACACATTGTTTGCTGGGGTTACTGGTAGACACCTTTATGAACTGGTCCCCAGACACATCACACCCCACTGTAGCGCACTCATATTCCCCGGTTCCCACAATAGGAGATGCAGAGGACACCTTGTTGCTAGGGGCAACAACATTAGTTTCACAGGGAACTGTATTGGTAACCCCTTTCTAAATGTGGACATCCACCACAAAACCCACATCCTCTGCACTACTCTTAGCACTGTTAAACCCAACCTCTAGGGGCGCACTTGGGCCTGTCTGCCCTATAACTGAGGCTGGCAATTCTTCAAAAGCTAACTCAGACTTGGCATTAACTTCACACATGGCTCTGACCTCAAGGGGCAGACCTGAGCTGCTCTCGGCTACAGCAACTCTAGCCGCTTGTTCACATAGGGCCGCTCCTGAGCTACACCCTGCTATTGCTTTATCAGCTATTCCAACCTTGGTCGTTAGTGCAACTGACTCTGGGACCCAGCTACCCTCCCCCTGCTCAGGTAGTGGAACAGAGATCCTTATCAGAGGCCCCTTTAACTCACTAGTGCCCTTTTCAAAAGACACCCTTTCAGAGAAGTCCCCAACATAAAATCCAGAAGACTTTTCAAGATCAGATATCACAGTCTCACTTGGCAACAGTTCTGGGCACACCAACTTTTCAGGGGGCGCTTTCCCGGAAACGTCACCTGCTTTGCCTGGCCCGCTCCCCGTCTCCCAAAGCGGCCAGAAATAGGGAAAGTCATTGCCCAGGATGAACTCCACCTGCAACTCTTCACATACCTGAAGCAGATGATCCACAGTTCCCAGACGGGTCACAAAACGTATGGCCACAGTCTTACTGTCAAGTCTGATATACATATCTATGAGTGTTGTATATTTTTATACTTTTATACCTTTGTGCTTTTCAAATTCTAATGTTTCCCTTGCTACTGACCTGCTTAGCTATAAGAAACTATGCAATATAAGATGGCACCAACATCCTGTGTACCGCATCCAGATGATGTCAAATATTTACTGGAAATCAGATGTTTTATCAGAAATAAGATGACTTTCTGGAAACCACCTGAGATGATGCTAATATTGCGGTTAATCCAACCAAGTGGATAGCAGAAGATGTCTGATTTGTTGCATATATAACCACGCCTTAACCATGCCCCTTCCTTTCCTGTGTATATATACTTGTGCACATAATAAACTCCAGAAAGTGCTGATCGGACCAGGGTGAGAGCTTTAG
>JAODAL010078975.1:0-12729 GCA_025379985.1 Phyllomedusa bahiana | reverse complement strand
CGGGGATCTGGTAAAGAACAAGCTGGGTGCGAAAAAGTCAAAAACCGTATCTGTTAGTTTTCGATAATACACGGTATTTTTTGACCTTCAGTTCACCTGGGGTGACTATAGAATTGCCTTTTTTAAATTTCGGGGATGCTGCGTCAATGAAAAAAGCTGGGGGCGCAAAAAAAAAAAACACATATCTTTACTTTTTTATAAAACGGTATTTTTTGCCCCTTTCATTTCACCTGTGGTGACTATAGAAGCTTTTTTTTAAAATTTACGTGATGCGCTCAATAACAAAGGGGTGCGAAAAAAGTCAAAAAACACGTATTTGTTATGTTTTCGATAGTAAAACGGTTTTTTTTTTCACCTTTCAATTCCCCCTGTGGTGACTTAAAATTGCTGTTTTAAGTTTTACGTGGATGTGCGTCAATGAACAAAGCTGGGTGGCAGAAGTAAAAAAAACACGTATCTGTTTTTTTTTTATAATACCTATTTTTTTAACCTTTCAATTCACCTGTGTACTATAAAAATTGCTTTTTTTAAGTTTTACTGGATGCTGCTAAATGAACATAGCGGGGTGCGCAAAAGTAAAAAAAACACGTATCTGTTATGTTTTCGTATAATAAAACGGTATTTTTTTGCACCTTTCTTTTCACCTGTGGGACTTAAAATTGCTGTTTTAAATTTACGGGATCTGCGTAATGAACAAACTGGGTCGCAAAAGTCAAAAAAACGTATTGTTATGTTTTCGTAAAATACAAGGTTTTTTTTGCACCTTTAATTCACCTGTGGTGACTATAAATTTGTTTTAAATTTACGTGGATGCTGCGTCAATGAACAAAGCTGGGGCGCAAAAGTCAAAAAACACGTATCTGTTATTTTTCGTATGATCAGGGTATTTTTGGCAACAAACAACCTGTCTGACTACAAGATTGTTGGTTGTAATTAAACTGCAAGGTGGTATTCAACACAGGGGGGAAGGGGTAAAAAAAAAATAACCCTACGAAATGAAAACTATAATAAAATGGAGTTTTCACCTAACAAAAACCGCAGTTCTAGAAATTAGTGTATCCAAAAAAAGTTAAGGGCCCAATATCCGGAAAATATTTCAATAAAAAAATTTTTAAAATAAAGATATTGCAGTGCAATGTCTACACAAAGTCTTGGTGAACTTTATCAGAATTCTTTATAAGTTTGTCTTGTTCCCCCCGGGGCCCCCCCCCCCCCCCCCCGCCCCCCCCCCCCCCGTGTTTTTACAGGGAGATGCTGTTTAAAAAATTCCCTTAGCTAACTACAAAAAATTTCAAATCAAAAATCAAACAAAATTTGGGGAAGGTAAACAGCTAATAAAAGGGGTTTTCCCCTTTTGCAGAAAAAAATTTAATTTCGCTGAGTGTTTGGGCCACGGGCCGAGCGCACGCCTTTTCCCTAGGAACGGAGAGACACTAAGGCTGAACAAAAAAAAAACGCTTTTCTATGTAATAAGGGGGGTTTCTGTTTTTTTTTCCCACCCAATCGCAACCATAAAACATCCCAGTCATGACGTGCACCACAAAAATCTCACCTGCTCTATTCTGCAATCTGTTTTGGGCCGGGCCCGGGCCCAAAATAAAGGGAAGCGCCAAAAAGGGCGGGGTTCTTAATAAAATATGAAACAGATTTTCCCTTTAATTTTAAATTGCATGATCTGAAAATTTCGACCCCAAATAAAAACCCGGGCTGATTTCAACTTTGTCAAATAAAAATCGCTCAAAACTACTGGGGAGCAGAGTGTGCCTTTTTTTTTTGTGTTGGCACTTAAAAAAGGGGCCTGGGCAGCCCGCCTATTTAAATTTGTATGGGTGTCACAAATTGGTTTTGAAAGCCAAAATTGTGAAACCACACGTATCTATTTTTTAAATGGCCCCCTTTTTATATCGCCTTTTATATGCAATTGTAGTAACAGCAACCCCCCCCCTCTTTCACTGATTTTGGGGTGAGGGGTTTTTTTTTAAATTGGTAATTTTGCATCTTTTGCAATCTCCCCATGATTATACTGGGGCCCTTTTATCTTCCCTGGGGGTAAACGGGTTTTAAAATTGGGTGTGCAGTTTTAAACTTGCTCAAGCAAGGGAGTTTGCACCTGTGATTTTTTTTTTTCCCCGAAATTGGGGGCCAAAATTGGGCTAGCTTTTTGGGCCCGGGTTTTAAAGTTCTCCCATTGAGCTTCAAACAGGCCCCTGGGAACTGGAGTATTTTTTGGGGAAAGAAAATTCCCTTTTTTGTTCTTTAAAGAAAAAGGGACAAAAGCGGGGAAAAACCGAAATGTCTGTACTAGTCCTGTTTGCCCTTAGAAAGGGGGGAAAAAACCTTTTTGGAACCGGTTTCTTTAAAAAAGGGTTTAAAAAAGACCGGGTCCAAAAAAACAATACCATAGTAATAAAGTGATAAACCAAAACTATTTTTTTCCACAGAAAATTTGGGTGTATAGCAAATGTGGTGCCATGTTAAAAATGGGTTCAAAAAAAACCCCCAGAAAGAAAGGCCTTTTTAGTTTGACATCTACTGGGGATAAAATGTTTTCAAAGAAAAACGACCCTGAAAATATCTAAATGAAAAAAAAATTTTTAACCGAAACCCAAACTTGAGTTTATGAGGATGGTCCTTTTCGGGACTAATCTAAAGTTTTTCTTTACCAAAAATACATAAAACATTGGTAAAATGAGTTTGCACTAAGGATATTTGAATGAAGGGGAAAAGTAACTGTAAGGGTTTTTCTGGCCCCCCACACCCAAAAAAGCCCTGGAACGGGGGTTTTTCCGGGCAGGGCCCACCGAAGGCAGAAAAGGGGTTAATACCCGGGGGGGAAAACCGATGTCCCGGCTGGAAGGCGGGGACCTGGGGTTGATAAAGGGATGTCAGTGAGGTGTAGCTCGGAACTTTAAGGGCCCAAATCCAGGTGGGTACCAGGTATAGGCCACAGGGCGATGTACACGGGTTTGGCGGCTGGTGGCCGGCAGATGCCCCCAAACGGGAAACCCAATTAGACTTTATGAACCTATGAAAAAGGAAACCGGGACAATGCGGGCAGCCAAGGGGGCAAGCTCTTGTGCTGAAGACAACAACTACACAAAAGACAGGGGGGAAAATTTTCGTTATATAGCCAAGGCCCACTTAGCAGGAACAGGAACACGGGGGTCAAAAAATTTCGGTGCCGGGGGGAAGCGCGCGGGGGCCCTAGAGGGAGCAGGTGTGCGCAAAAGGGGGAAACCCAGGGACTGGGGAACAGAGATGGTGGGGGCCCCTCCACGGGAAAGGGGCCAAGACAGGTGCGTGCAGAGCCCCGGGAAACCCCAAAGGGAAAGGGTCGCGCAGCGGCCGGGACTGAGAGACCCCCGGGAAGGGCCGAGGGGCATTTGGCGTGAACCGTGACAGTCCCCCCCCCCTTTTAAGCCCTCCCCCCCGGGCACCCGGGGGACCCAAAAAAACGTTTTGGGAAAAACCACCTCCTCCTCGGTACCCCGGGAAAGCCGTTTTTCAGAGGAGGTGTCCAGCGAACCCCGGGTAATTTCCCCGGGACCTGAGGAGAAAAAAGCAAAATGTAGGCGGGGGGGGGGTGGGGGGAGTCAGAGGGGGGCCCTTTGCAACCAGAGGCTTTTCCCTGCACACATGGTTTTTTCCTTTGGAAACACAGAAAATACGGAAGAAAGGGGGGGGCGGGGTCCCTCCAAGGGGCGGGCTTCAGACAGCTAGAGGGGCAATGTTTTGCTCCATTGGAAAATTTTTCCCCCGTCTTCCAATCCAGGGTTGGGTTTTGTGAACCGGGGAACCCCGGGACCCCCCAGCAGGACTGGAGCAGACGAACAGGAAAGCAAAAAAAAGGACAGATTTTCCTGGGGGGAACTGCCAACCTTCAAAGGACAAAAAGGCGGGTACGGAACTTGACGGGCCCCCTTCAGGATCCCCCCGTTGATGGAAAAAAAATTTGGTAGGGGCTTCTTAAAACGGGAGACAGGCAGGCAAACTTCCCCACCCAGAACGGGGGATAAAGGCCCTCAGAGGAGCCGGAACCCCAGCAAGGCGGGAAAACTTCATGGGCCGGCACCATTGATAAACGTAGATTGACTGGAGTGGCCCAGACGGGGAAAAAAGGGCATTTTAAATTTGGGTTTCACTTCACCCCAACACCATGGCACTTGGGTTTCCGGGGGGGCGTGGGGGACGGGGGTTTTTGAGGTTAAAGAGGGGCCCCACCCCCGAAACAGCCACAGGTTTAAGCTGCGTCACGGGGGCGTTCCTTTTGGGGTAAATTTTATACGGTTGACCCCCCATAGGCTCACCCTTGGAAAAAACGCGGGTTTCAGGCGAGGGGGAAACCCCGTGGTTCAGGTACAAGACAGGCGGAAGCTTCCCGAGGCCGAGAGGACACAGGGCTTTTGGCGAAGCTCTAACTCCCCCCCTCCCGCAAAACGGATGTGATGGGGGTTTAGCTAAAGGGGAGGGAGGGTCGTCCGGGGGTGGTAGGTAATCACGCCCCACCCAACTCGCCCTTGATGCTCCATCGAGACCCCCCCCCTAAAAAGGCAGCAAAAAGGGCCCGTTGTTCCCGGGGCAAGCCCCGGGAGGCCAAGTGGGGAACTGGAGGGCAAAACGGGCCCCCGGGTTTGGGATTTCCCCTTTGACAAAAGCGGGCGAGAGATGAAAAGGCTGGGGGTGTTGCCCCCCGGGGTAACTGAAGCCTTTTCCCTGAAGCACTCGGGAAAATCCGGAGGTCCCCTGTCAGGGATCTCCTTTCCCCCCAAAAAGAGGTGCGGCCCGGGGCCAAGGTTTTAAACCTGACAGCAGGAAAATTGATGAAAGCCCCTTGGGCCCAGGGCAGAATGGAACCTTTATAAGCCAGGACCTCAAAATGGATGGTGCAACCTTTTTGAGGGGAACCGCGGGGCCAAATTTTGAGGGTCTCCAGAATAACGGGGGCAGAGGCAAGTGCCGGCCTTTGGGCTGGACATGGCCAGGGGGCGGAGCCCCAGCAGAGGGGGTGGAGCAGGTGGAAGATGGCCCCGTGCAGACGACTTCGTCCAAACGGGTGGTGATGGTTGCAGCTTAGGAACAATTTCTCCAGGGTGGAAAAGCCCCTGTTTGGTTTCCCCCACAGCTACCGGTCAGGCAGGGGCAAATCCGGCGGGGGTCCTATTTTATGGTCATTGTTTCTGTAAAGGTTTTGGGCCCCACAGCCAAAAAAGTCCTGGGAAAAGGGGTTCCCCAAAGGGGGACCGCAGGGGAGAGTTTGGGAAAACCCCAAAAGGGGGGAGCCGGAAGTTCAGGTCTGGGGAAAGGGTGGAACGGGGTTGATAAACGGTGCTCAGTGCCCGGTGTAGCTCCCTTTAACGTATGCCCAGTCCAGGTTTTGGGGGACAGGGATAGGCCAGCAGGTGCAGATGTACAGCAGGAAAGGGAGGCTGGTGCAGCGGCAGATGTCCAACAGGGGAAACCCAAAAGGTTTTGAAACCCATTTTTAGAACAGCAGCAATGCAGCACCAAGGGGTCCCCCAAAACTCTTGTGCTGAAGACAACAAAAAGACACAGAAGACAGGGGGGAAGTTCGTTTTATACCCGAGGTCACTTAGCAGGAACAAAGGGAACACTGTTCAATAAATGCGGGTGGGAGTGACGGCCGCGTTTCCCCTAGAGGGGGGCAGGTTGGGGCGCACAGGGCGCCAAAAGGGGGCTGGAGGGAACAAGATGGTGGGCTCCAGCAGAAAGGGAAAGGGGCCAAACAGGTGCGGTTTCCCGAGAAACCCAAAAGGGGACCAAAGGGGTGTCGCGAAGCGGCCGGGACATGAGAGGACAGGGCACCCGACGGGCAGGGGGCGTGAAAACCCTGCAGTAACTGGGTTAGGTTTGGTTAAAAAAAACCCCAAGGGAGGGTTTTTAATATATGAAATAAGGGTCACTAATTAATAAGTTAAATTTTCCCAAATAATTTTAAATTTAAAAAGTGGGGGAAGTAATAAGGGATATAATTTTTCGGGGATTTTAAAATTTTAGGGGAAAATTTAAAAATAAAATTTTTTTATATTTTTTTTTTTTTTAGGGGATTATGAAAAAATAATCTATTTAAAAAATGTTCACTCCCTTTTTGTTCCTTTTTTTTTTTCCTCTTCTTTTTCCTTGTTTTTTTAAAAGCCCAAAAGTTTTTATTTCCAACTACTTTGCCAAAAAAGGGCTTGCTTGTTTGCAGGGGCCCAAGTTTTTATTTTTACGGTGTGGTAGAATGTGAAAAAAAAACAAAACGGGGCCCCTTTTTTCCCAAGGGGCCTGAGTCTTTAGGGGGTTCCACTGTTTGGTATAAAAACATGTTTTCTGTATTTGCGGGTCATTCCATTTCGCTAAAAACCAAATGTTTAGATTTTTCCCTTGTTTGGAAGTACTTTAAAAAAAAAAAAAATTTTTAAATTTTTTGCAAATTTTTGTTTCCTTTTCTTTTTTCCTTGGCCCATTAAGTTTTGGGTTTTTTTTCTTTCTTTGTCCCTTTAATGGGGGGATTTTTTTAGTGGGACTAAAAGGTTTACTTTTTTTTTGGGAAAGTTTTTTGGGGATACATTCAACTTTTTTTTTTGGGTTTTTTTAATTAAAAATTTTGTAGACTTGAAGGGCGAAAATGCACGAACGGGGCTGCGGCAGGTATCTGGATCTTTTCAGTCCGATATCAGCCGCAGCCCGTTCGCTACATTTTTTAAAGGGCCCCTACCCCAATTTTAAGGCACATTACGAGCGCAAGGGGGCACTTTGAAATGTGCCTGTTTTTCGGGAGGTGTGCGGGGGGGGGGTTGCACTAAAACCCAAACAAAAGCTATAGTTTAAAACCTTCGCTATGGCGTTCTAGGTGCTTTACTGTTTAAACAGGTAAACCACTTTAAAAGTGGTATACCAGGGGCCAAAATGTCGTCCCAAGGTGAAAAAATTTCCCCCTGATTTATGACCCCCTTTTAGTTTATTATTATGCACATAAAAATTTGGTGTTTAAAATCCTCCCTTTGAAATGCCCAAAAAAAACTTGAAATTTTTTAAAATTTGGGGAATTTTTTTTTTTCCCTAGTGTTCTTCTTAAGAAAAAAAATGATGTTATATTTTAATAGATCTGCCCCTTTAGGGACATGGCAATAAAATTTTTGGGTACCTTTTTTTTTTAAATTTTTTAAAAATGACCAAAAGGGGGTGCAATCTTTTTGTACACCATTCTGTTTTCTATGGGACAGGCCCCCCGCAAGTTTCCACCAGGGGGGAAAGAGGTGGGAAGCCAAAGATTTTAAAAAAGGTTTCTTGCCCAAAGTAAAATTGAAGTAGGAAGTTTGAAATTTTAAATAAAAAAACATTTTCACCCTTCTTCATTTTTAAAAATTTTTGGGGTACCTTTTTTGTTTAGTGCTCCCTTAGTAAACCCATAGTGTAAGCTCAATTTCCAGGGGATTTGGCCGGGGACGATGGTCTCGGCCCCTTGCCGCAAAAATCCAAAAATTCACATCTTCTCTCAGGCAGAAAACCTGTCAGTCTTTTTTTCCTCTTAGTAAAAAACAAAACACTCACTGCTAAAAAAAGTGTTCAACTCCTAAGCTTTGAGAAAGGGGGGGAGTTACCTTTTAAAAAATTTTGCACTCCACAGGTGTGGTACGTTTCCACCGGGGTTAACTTTTTTTCCGTTTGCCCCCTACTGAAAATTTTATGAATTTACATTAAAAAATAAAATTTTTGGGGCACTGGTCGTGCCCACGGATGGACTATTAAAAGGATAAAATGTATTTTTCTTTGATTTTTAACATTTGTTTTTTTTGTCTTCAAAAAATTTTTGGGTTACTTTTGTTTTTTTCCACGCCTGCCCTATGAATAAACTTAGGAGTGGGGGGGAAAGGGGAAAAGAACCCGCTATATGAAGACTTTTTCCCCCCAAGTGTCCACAAAGACTTTGCGTCTACTTTTTTAGAACTTTTACCCAAATTATTATAAAAAAAAGTTTTCATCCCCGGGGTGCTGTCATTTATTTCGTCCTCTGTACTCCCTTAGAAATTAGTAAAGATCGCAAAAAAAAAATAAAAAAAAAAATTTAAACCTCAATCAGGTGGGGAAATTGAAAAAAACCCAATCTATATGTTTTGCCCTGCGGGATTTGAACCTAGGACCTTTTTGGGTTTGAACACATGGTAAATAACCACTAGGCTACATTGTAGCTACTCACAGCTTTTTAAAAAATTTAAACAGACCATTGACTAAAGTGGGAAGCCCCCACTTGGGAAATTTTATGGTGATGTAACCCTGCTGTTTTCAGATGTTTTGTATTTCAAACAAACCCCCGAAAAAACCCCCAAACTTTTCAGACACGGGAAAGCTGAAGCTGGAAAACAGTGGTTGATTTTGCCCATCGTGGAAAAACCCCTTTAAATAGCGGGGAAATTTGGAGCCGTCCCCAAAATTTTCGAGACGGGCACGGGTGTCAGTTTGTAATTAATCACCCCATCACACGGGGGGGGGGGTTTTTTTGAGCCCACTCCTTACCGATGCTCTAAAGTATCTATAAAATTTAATATAAGAAATTAGCTTGGAGGAAAAAAGTTTTAAATCACACAATGAACATCATTTTTTTTAAAATTTTTTTTTTTTTATAAAAAAGTGCATTACTCATATTTTTTAAACCCAAAGAAGCGTTCAGATAAACCCTTTTTGGAAATTTGTTCTTTTTAATATACCTTTTAGTTTGAGGGATAGTGGTACCAAGGGGACCCCTACTTTTTTTTTTTGCGGGAAAGGTGTAAAATGGGCAGGGGGTGACTTTAATTCTTTTCTTTATGTGTCTTAGTAGTGAGAAATATAATTGTGTAAAATTGTTAATTTTTTTTAAAAAACTGCCTTATTTTGGAGCACTTTCAGTTTTTTTGTTTATTTAGCTAAAAGCAAATTTAAGGGTTTTTCCCTTTACTTGGGGATCAGAGATCCCCATTTTCCCGGGGACTGCCCCAGTGTATAATTCATCATTCCTCTTTTAGGGGGACTTAAATGTGACTTTGGTGAAAATTGAAATTTTTTTTTTTAATTGGTTCAGTCCCCTGCCCCAAATATTTTTACAATTAAATTTGTTTAAGAATCAAGGGGCAAGGTCATGGGGTAACCTTCCTAGACTTCTTAAAGCAAAAAAAACTAAAGGGTAAAGGGTTTTTTATTTTTTGTTATTAGAAACTGAATTGAAAAATGGTAAAGGGAAATTTAAGGGTTTTTTTTTTTAAAACTTCTAAATGGAAAGGAAAAAAATTTTTCCACAAGGGTTTTTGGATGCGCTTAAAACCCCATTTAAAAGGGTAAAAAACTTTACAAAAAAATGGGAATTAAATTTTGGGAAAAATCTTCGTGGGGGTGAGATCTGCTTAAAAACAAGGGACAAAAGGATGTCTTTTACTTTTTAAAAACGGCGGGAATTTTCAATTTAATACAAATTTTTTTTTTTCGGAGTTATGCTTTACATATAAAACCCGTATAAAACCCTTTTTAGTTTTTAATAAATTTGGAAAAAAAAGATTTAAAAAGTATGGGTTTTGATCAAGAAGCCGTAATTAAAGGTTGGTCCAAAAAAAAAAAAATTTTATGATGTCCATCTATTAACCCTTTCCTAATAAAAAATGGGTTTTTTTAAAATAATAAAAATAAAATATTAAATTAAATGATAATAAAACAAAAATTTCACAATGCTCAAAAAAGTGAATGAAAATGTAATTTTTACATTGGAAAAGGTAAAATTAAGGGAAAAAATCTTCAGAAACAATAATTTAAAAAAATAATAACTTTTAATGAATAGTGGTTTTTTTGGATACAAATTAAAAACAATACGGTAATTTGGCTTTTGTTAAAAACTATTTTTTTAAATTTTTGTTTCAAAAAAACTTTAAAAAATGTAAAATAAAATGGGGTAATTTAAGACACAGGTCTCTTTTTTTTTTTCCAGGGTTTATTAAATGTTTGCTCTGGATTGTTCTAACAAACTCAAGGAAAAATGTAAGGAAAGTTAAAACTAATATTCATTTAAGGGAAAAAAAAAAATGAGATTGGCAATTTATCTTCCTGACTGTATGCCTTGTTTGGAAGATAAAAGACCCCTTCATGTGCCTATGAGGCCAAAGTTTTCATTCTATACGGCTCATTATAGGGGTAATTTTATTTTTAAAGATTCTTTTCCCTTTTGGGTTTTTTAAAGAATTTTAAAAAAACTTTAAAATGGGGGCCCTTTTTGTCTATGATTATGACAATTTTTTTAAACCAAATTTGCTTTTATTTGATTGAGAAATAATTATTAAAATTATTGGCATGTTCCACAAAATTTGTTTTATTTACTGTCCCTATTGCATTTAAAACTGCAATTGTAGTTTGGGATTGTTAAATAATAAAAAACTGAAAAGTCTTTTTTTTGTTTTTTTGCTTGGAAAGCAAGATTAAAGGGGGGGCGGGCTCCCCCACCTGTTTCACAGCCAAAAAACAGCTTTTCCCTTTATTTCAAACTATCTCTTCCTGGTCGGGTATGGGTGATTTGCAAAAATCCCGCCTATCTTTAAAAGTCTGCCCAAAATTTCCCCTAACAGGAGAAACAGGAGATGTTTATCCTTAAAAATCCCCCGGGGAAACTTCAAAGGTAAAGTTAAAAAACAAGTAATTTTGTCCCTCGGTTTTTTAGATCAATAACACTTAAGCTTTCAAGATGCCAGAAATTTTGGGGTGAAGAAACGTGTGTTTACATAATTTCCCCCTATCAGATAAGAAAAAACAGCATAGGGAAAAAGCGGGGTAGGACAAGTCAGTAACCCAGAGTAAAAACCCGGTGCATTCGGAGTTATAAAATCCCCTTTCATTTTCCCTCAAAAAAGAAAAAATTAAAACAAAAATATATTTGGAAAAAAGTTTCATTTACTGTTTTCCCCACATGTTTAAAACTTTAAAATTTCAACCCCTTTAAAAAACCCTTTTTTGATAAACTTTTATTAGAAAAAAAACCTAAAAAAGTTGGTTGAGTGAAAAATTGGGGTCATTTTATCCGGCTTTTATTTTGAAAAATTTCAAATCATTCTTGTCAGGGCTACTGCTCCTACTTTTTTATTGGCTTTTTCTGCCCTTTCCCCCCCCCAATCTCACTTTTTAAACCAGCAGAAGTTTTAGAGAAGGGGGTTTTTTCTAACAGATTAAAAAAAATGGATGGGGGGGGGGTCATCCAAGGGGGGGCAGCTTCTTTTCTCCTTTTGTAGATAGGAAAGGGAAAAAATACATCAGTCAGGTTTGTTAAAGGAGGAAATCCTTTTGGCCCGTGCCCAAAACTGTTTGAGAGAAAGCAAAAGTTTGACTCAAACCTTTGAGTCTAAATCCCGTATATAACCTACCTCCCGGGAAAAAATTACTGTGTGGGAAATGATCAGGATTTAATACCTTTGAAACCCAGGGGGAAAAGACCCGCAAAAAAAGGAATTTTTGTGAAGATTTGAAAATGAAAATTAGAAAAATACTGCAAAATACTAAGACGTAAAAACAAAATTTTTTATATGTAATCCTAAATTAATCATTTTTCTATGTCAAAAAAGGTTCTGGCCTTTAAAGGTTTTCCCCATCTCTTTGATTTTTTAAACTCCGACTGACACATGATTTATAATTACCTCATGGTTCTGGTAAGGTTCTTTGTAGCAGGTTGATTCAGTAATACCATTGGTAACGGGGAAAGGAGCGGGTCCACCCTTGTATTTAAAATTTAGACGTTGGGGGATTGCGGTCACAAAATTAAAAGAAAGAAAACTGCCTTTGCCACGTTTTCACTCCCATTGGGCCCCCCTGCGCGTATCAGGGGGGTGCCAATTTATTAACATGGCAACTACAAACCTTGTAAAGGCTTTCATCGCTACCAGGTCTGTAATTTTATCACTTTCTACCTAAACGGGAAGAATGAATCCCACTTTTAACCCTTGCATTTTTTATAAAAAGTTTAATAATGATGAGCCCCCTAGCGTTAAGTCCTTTAGGGGGGACTAAATTTACAAAAAAAAAAACTAAATAACGTTTAAAAGTCTAAAAAAAATTAAGTTTTTGCTTTTTTACAAATTAAAAAATAAAATTGTCACATCAAGGGGGGTGCAGTGAGCCCTAACTGGAACCCAGCCCACTGTCCCTGCCCATTGGGGTGCTGCCCTTGGCCGCAGACGGCAACTGGGGACAGTCCCCCTTGCTAAAGTGCTGGGACGTGAGGGGGAAATGAATAGTCAGACGTCAGGCCCCAAAACAAAAAAGGAACCCAAGCCACAAATCGAACCAAAAGGGAAAAAATAAACAAGCCAAGGGAAAAACGAACGGGAGCGAGGTACAAAACAGGGACAAACCGGGGTCGGGAACGGCCGGGTCAGGTAACGGATAAGCAAACAAAAACAAAAAAACAAGGACCGGAAAACACAGGTGCAGCACTGCCTTTAGGGGTTTTTAAAAGGGATTCCCGGATACCCCCCCCTTTCACTGATTGGAGCGGCCTCCGGTCCTCCCATTGGCTGGTGCCTCGCCCCTGCAGGGTTTGGGTGGGGCCCCCGTCACTCACAGACTTCAGCAGCAAGTTATCAGGGGGGCGCACACAGCTGTTGGCCCGTTTCAGTTGAGCAACTTAGCCCTGACAGTACCCCCCCCCTTTTTGGAGGGGGCCCCTGGGCCCTTCCCTGGGCTGGGGTTTTAACTCCCCCTCTATGGAACTGGAGAATGATC
>JAODAL010078974.1:0-12730 GCA_025379985.1 Phyllomedusa bahiana | reverse complement strand
AAAAAGACGGTTTTTTTTGTCCCCAACAGCACAAAAACAAGCAAAATTAACCCCTGGATGAAAATTGTGAAAAAGAATTGGCACCCAAAAACTATAGCTTTGTGCTGTTAAAAATTGCATGTTTTCTAGCTACACAACAAGAGAAAAAATTGAAATTAACCTTTGTTTGTGAATTATGTACAGGAAAATTGTTTTTTTTGGGGGGTAAAAAAGACGGTTTATTTTTGTCCCCACAGCCAAAAAAAACGTTAATTAACCCCTGGATGTAAATTGCGCAAAAGAATTGAGCACCCAAAACTACAGCTTTGTAGGGTTACAATTTGCGGGTTTTTTTTTACCTACACAACAAGAGAAAAAATTGTAATTTTAACCCTTTGTTTGAATTATGTACAGGAAAATTGTAATTTTTGGCGGTGAAAAAAGGTTTTTTGGGAGTCCCCACAGAGAAAAACAACGCTTAATTAACCCGCATGTAAATTGCGCAAAAGAATTGAGCAGCCCAAATACTAGCTTTGTAGGGGTTTTAACAATTGCTGTTTTCTACGCTACACAACAAAGAAAAAATTGTAATTAACCTTCCTTGTAAATTAGGCTACAGGAAAATTGTATTTTTTGGCGGTGAAAAGAGGCTTGGCGTCCCACAGACAAAAACAACGCGTAATTAACCCCCTTTAGTAAATTGCCAAAAAAAATTGAGCAGCCAAAACTACTAGTTTTTGTAGCGTGTTACAATTGCGTATTTTTACGTACAAACAAAAAAAAAATTGAAATTAACCTTCGCTTTGTGAATTGGGGATACAAAAAGTTTTTTTTTGGGCGGTGAAAAAAACGGTTTCTTGGAGTCACCAAACAGCGAACACGCTTAATTAACCCCTGGATGTAATTGCGCAAAGAATTGAGCAGCTACAAACTACTATCTTTGTAGCATGTTACAATTGCGTGTTTTCTACGCTACACAACAAGATAAAAAGTTTTAATTAACATTTGCTTGTGAATTATGTTACAGGAAAATTTGAATTTTTGGCGGTGAAAAAGACGGTTTATTTTTGTCACCACAGCACAAAAACAACGCTTAATTAACCCCTGGATGTAAATTGCGCAAAAGAATTGAGCAGCCCCCAAACTACAGCTTTGTAGGTGTTACTTTCCCGGTTTTTACGCTACACAAAAAAGAAAAAAAATTTTGAAATTTAACCTTGTTGTAAATTTAGGCTAAGGAAAATTGATTTTTTTGGCGGTGAAAAAGCGGTTTTTTGGCGTCACCACAGCCAAAAAACAACGCAAAATTAACCCCGGGATTTAAATTGGCCCAAAAGAATTGAGACCAAAAACTACGCTTTGTGGTGTTACAATTCGTATTTTCTACGCTCACAACAGAAAAAAATTGTAAAAAACCCTTTTGCTTGAAAATTATGCTACAGGAAAATTTAATTTTTGGCGGTGAAAAAGACGGTTTCTTGGAGTCACCACAACAGCAAACAACGCTTAAATTAACCCCTGGATGTAAATTGCGCAAAAGAATTGAGCAGCTACAAACTACTACTTTGTGCATGTTACAATTGCGTGTTTTCTACGCTAAACAACAAGAGAAAAAATTGTAATTAACCTTCGCTTGTGAATTAGGCTACAGGAAAATTGTATTTTTTGGCGGTGAAAAAGACGGTTTCTTGGAGTCACCACAGCATAAAAACAATGCTTAATTAACCCCTGTATGTAAATTGTGCAAAAGAATTGAGCCGCCAAAAAGAAGGGGTATTTGTATTGTAAAAATGCTGTTTCTTTAAATGAATCAACAGGAACTGGCTTAGATCCCCCTTGGATATTCAAGGGTGCTGTGAGCAGATAGCATTAAAATATATATGCAGCAGCAGTGGACGCACACTGGACTTCAGATCCAATACCCCAAAAAATCAGAAATAGAACATTAAGGAAGCGTCTTTGAGACAAGCTGAGACACCCCACAAAAATCGCTGTATAAAAATCAGTCCTTTAGTAACAATCAGCCGCGGCAGAAACCTTTCCCCTGATCAGTACAGTGAGACGGTATGAGCTCCCAGCGTCGCGCCGGGGGACTTATATAGTGCGGTGACGTCACAGAATCCCTCCGGTCTCTGATTGGCTTCATCTCTGCACATGTCATGCAGGCTATGCCTTCTTCCTCCCCGAGTGCTTTGCCCCATGTAACGCCATGTGCTCGCAGCCATTTATCAATCAAAAGACACACTTCATTTTACCCGAAGTACCCCAAAGTTCGACTTCGTTCAGAACCAAAGATTTCCTGAAATTCTAAACGAATTCCACTTCGTTAGAATCAATTCGTCCATCTCTAACCATATGCTTTCTGCTTTGCTTATTACTATTTTTCAACTGTGCAGGTTGGGTAACCAAATTATCACTGAATGACAAGTCTCCTATATAAGACTGTGGACAGTTTTCTGACCATTAATTTAAAATTTCTGCAGCTGCCATAAAGCACACACAACTTGCTATACAGACAATACAGGAAGAAGCACTTAAAGGGGTTGTCTCACTACAGACATTGATTGCTAGGATATGGCATCCATGTTTTATAGGTGCAGGTCCCAGAGGTGGTACCTTTACCTATCCATTCAGCTATACTCAGAACTTCCACTGATTTCAATAGGATAATCCCGACCACTCAAAATGAAGTTTCATTCTGGAGATAGGTTTGGGTCCTACCTCTGGTATCTAAACCTATCAGACATTGATAGTGATATAAAATAAATGTCTGTAGTGGATAACCCCTTAAAACTACAACATTAAAACAATAATGAACACCTTATTTCTTTTTACAGAGCTCTCTTAAATGCTGTCAGTCTTGTACTTAATTCAATGTAAAAGGTCTCACTAAATCTTTACCATCCTTTTCTTGCTTATCAAAAAATATTTATTATTGCTCCTTCAGTTTATAATAAAGCAATCATGGTAGCGTAAGCAGATTAACAACATTAGAATAAATACCGTGCTTTAATGTTCCCTGGCATGCATACATTTAAGGCGGCATCAATATCCTATTTTCACTTTATAGTGCGCCTTAGTAGCAAAACAGTAGCAACATGCAGAACACCACTTGTTTGCTCACCGGGTTGTAACAGACTGCACGACGTTTCGGGAGTCCGGCCCCTTTGTCAAGCTTTGTCAGGCTTCTACTACCTCATAAGACATTCTAAACACTGACTAGTCCTACAGTATGAATAAAGATCTGTTATCTGAAATGCATGAGTGTAAACGCAGAAGGGCCATGTTTTTTATATTTTTTAACTGTTGAATAATAAAAGCTGAAATTTTATTAAAAATTGATCTGGTTAGATACTGGAGTTTCCCTTTGACTACTGACTGGTCTTATTTTAACAAAATATTTACCATAATGAAACTGTCTTTCTTTTATACATAAAAAGTGAAGTTGAAAAGCCAGTTTATTAGCTGCCAGCACCGTATGTTTTAGGCCGTGTTCACACGGCTTATTCAAGCCGTAATTGCGGGCCGGATTTCGCCCGCAGTTACGGCTTGAATAAGGGGCGGGCCAGGGGTGGGGCGGGGGCGCGGCGGGGGAGCTGCTCGCCGGCCCCATAGACAATGCATTAGTTACGGCGCGTCCACGCCGTAAATAATGTGCATGTCACTTTCTCCCCCCGCGGCGGATTTGCTGAGCGGGGAAGAGCGACGGAATCCACAGTTCTCTATGAGAGCAGTGGATTACCGTAATGACAGGGACGGATTGGAGCCGTACTGCAGCGCAAATCCGGCGCGAAGTATGTCTCCAATCCGCGCCCAAATAAGTGAACGAGGCCTTAAACCTAAACCAGTCTATCCACTGACTGCAAAAACATATGTAACAAGTTAATACATTCATCAGAGTAAAATCTAGGGAGCAGTAGTTGCCCCACCTAACAACAGCATCATTTTTCATTTAGCTGTTATTTTTGAAATTAATTAAAAACGTTATAGCCAGTCATATGTGACTTATCCTGATTTACCTTCAGCCAGGTTACCAGCACACTTGGTTCAGATACTCTGCAGCATCAGAACAATATGCACACATTGTTCTGACATTGTCCATGTCAAGATCCTGTGTGCACCAGCTCCCTGGGGAGGAACCTGAGATCAAGGACAGTAAATGGTGGTCAAGAAAAAGCACCTACTGATCCTTTGGTGTTCCCATGGCTGTGCTTGCTTGGTTCCCCATCAATGTCAAGAAAGTTTGTGTCGACCTGTTATGTTATGTTCACATGGTAAAATCCTAGCACTCATTGAGTGCTATGATAAACTGGCCTTTATCCCGACGCATACGGCATGCCAAGAGAAAGAAGTAACATGTTACTTCTTCCTAATGCTTACACGCCGAGCCAAACAAAAGTGAATAGGGGCTGGGCCGTAGTGCTGAAAAGTATGCGCTGGCCAGCGCTCAGTACGCCCCACTATACGCCGGGATTAAGCCGTGTGAACTCACCTTTAGACTAATGCAGCCTGTGATTTATGGCAGAAGTTGCAAGTTTAAAATATGTAATCACTAAAAACCGGGTGTTTAGAGACTGGTAGAGGATCAGGGGGTGTTGCCATGGGAGGGCCATGGATTATTACGTCAAATATAGTGGGTTTTTTATCTTAAATTTCGATCCATAGGTAATATATTTAGTAAAATTTGCAACAATAGCACTTATTATGCTTTTCACTTCCTCAATGAAGTCTTATCATTTATACCAAAGTGTGAACACCATGAAAACAAATCCCCACAAACATGGCGCAAGTAATTTTTCACCTTTCATCCGGCTTGGTTTTCCAGTGTAGTTTATGATACGGTCAATGGCGCTATTAAAAAGTATATCCTGTTCTTTTAAAAAATAGCCCTCATATGCCTATTTTCATACATCCTATTGTAAAATTCAAGTTACTTCGAGTTACTTGAGACAGATCCTCTGTCCAGGAGTCTGATCTTTTGGGTGAAGTGGCAAGTGATTACAAAGAGTGTCTTTAGCTTTGGAGGACTGGTCCTGTCCTACATTACAGAAGACCACCCAGTGATTTGAATGGGCAATGTGTAATGCATAGTTTCCCCTGTAGTGTTGCTTTACTGCCAGGTTTCTCTACAACTTGCAATTTAGTGCTAGGGGGCCAAGAGGGGAGACACTTTGGGGCGAGATGTCCGAAAATTGGCGGTGCTGCATCAGTTTTTAGGCATATGAAATAAGTGTAAAGTGTGCCAGAAAGTCCGACCCTATCAAAAATCTGGCGTCAGGTATACCTTACAAAGTAAACATAATGCGTTTAAAAAATGATGCGCTGTGCGCCTGCATATTGAAATGCACCTTAATAAGCGCATTGCGTTACCGAGGCACACAGCGCATCATTTTTAGGCACATTACAACGTGTCGTCCAAGCATATAATGCGCTAGTTTTGGTGTAGGGCAGTTCATTTACATCCAAAATTTGGCGTCAAAAGCTTTTTTTAGCGCAATATAGAAAAAAAACTGGATTGGGTTTTGGGAAAATATGCCCTTTGTGATCAACTTATTTTCAGAGGACACTTTTAATAAGTACTAAATGTCCAAAGAGAACCCCTTTTAACCCTTTAAAAACAGCTGTGTACTCTTCCTTTAGCTGGAGGTATAATACACAGGGGGATCTTTACATGGCTGATAAATAGCAATATTCTGTTATTCTGTATATGTTCACACTTCTGACGGGAGGTAAGAGAGATTTTATCAGATTTTCATTTTACTAATTCGCTGCTCATTGGGTTGCATTGGTGAATCTTTTCAACTGGTTTGTTAATTAATTGAGAAAAAATTATGAGAAATAGGTGGTTCAATTTAAATGTAAGGCATGCCATTGATTTGCTAACCCGGATCCTGGCCAGACCTAAGCACCAAAGCTCCAAAACAAATCAGAAAAAAATAAATTGTCTCTCCTGACAATTTTTTCCCGAAAAAACCCTACTTGCGAAATAAAAATTTTAAAACTTGTAATACTAAGGGAAATCATTTTAAGTGCTCATGTAGAATTATAATTTAACTGTTTGTGCTTTTTTAAAATAAAACAAAAATATTGATTAATATCACTAAACTCTGGCACCCGAATTTTTTTATTATTTAGTACTAGCGGTACTATGACTTTTTATTTTTATTTAATTTTTTTAAGGCAAATCATAGAAAAATTATGCAATTTTTTTTTATTTACGGACACCATAGTGCAAATTATGCTTCCTTAACATCCCAGCAGCACAACCACTGGGGTATTTCTACCCCTGTGAACTGATAGAGCAAATTGAATTTGTAATCAACACGGAAATGTCCATAAATTAATAACTAGGTACTGCTCCCTTAAATAGTTGGAAGATTAGCTGCTGCTGTTGGAAGATAAAGCTGCTGCTGCTGCAGTCTGCTCTTATATTTTTTCGTATAGTGATACCTTCCTTCCTTATAGGTGATGTGTCCTCAGGATGGTCCATGCATGAGGGGCAGAACCCCCCTTTGGCTCCTGCATCTTGCAGGACTACCTAAGAAATATTAATATTGTGGAAGGTCTTTTATGTCATCCTCCCCGTTCACTTCTATGGGAGGTCCGAATATAGCCGAGTGAGTGTACTTGCCTATTTTTGCAACCCAGTGAAATAATGGAGAGAAACCTTAAAGGGTTTTACATAAAGGATTGCTTTTTTATGTTAAAGATCTTTCAAAACAAACATTTTCAATATTGCCATTACCAGTGTCCTACCTATTCCTAAATACCCCTTTTATGGGCTGCATATTCCTCAGGTCGCTTTTAACTACAGAACCCGTTTTAATCTCTCTGATAGGGTGGGCCTGGTTGCTATAACTACAGACCGTTCAATTTTCTCATGTAGGCTGCCAGACTGGTTGCTTAAAACTACAAACCTGGCTTTAACTGCAGCAGTAAAGCAGTAAAATTTCCCCCGAATTCAAAGTGAAACCAAAAAAAAAGGACTGAGGTAAGTGAAAACCCTGTAGGAGACACCCCCTTTAAGCATCACCCTACCCCACAGTCAACTTGAAGCTAGATGGGAACGACTTGTGCAGCGCTTATTCATTCATGGGGAAACCCCTTTAAGCATGCTTTTCCGTCAGAGGGTGTAGTTTTCCTTGACTCTAGTTCACTTTACTTAAGCTAAACAGAGCGCTGTTTGAGCATGGGCCCGCAGTGTTGTTCCTAGTATATGTCCCCAAACTTACCCTTTGTAATAAATTTTTTTGTCAGGGCGTGGTTAGGCAAAGGCTTGCCTTTTCTCCTTGGCTCCAGTTCCTGGTCAAGCCAAATTTATCCATAGATGCAGAAGTTGGTAATCTCTGGCATGACAGAAACAAAGTAGTTAGACTGTCGGGGGGGAAAATACAGGGGGAGCGCCCAAAAAAGTGTCGGGGGCCCCCAGTCTAGGGGGGGCCCGCGGGCCCCCTAGACCAGTTCGGGCCCTGTACAGCACTACTTCGTTGTACCCTGACGGTTCCCCGGCCCCCCTGCCCTGTGTGATTAAATGCGGCCGCTGTCATGATCTCCAATACTGAAAGTTTAGGGGGGGGGGCACGCAGTTGAGGGAACAGAGCCGCGGTCCTGCAAACTGCAGGGGCAGTAGTGTGTCAGGCACGACTGTTTTTCTCCTGCTCACCCGCCCCCCTGCCCTCCTCCCCTGTCCGGGGGAAAAGGACGGTGCGGAAAGAGAGGGGGGAGATGAAAGAAAAATTGACCCAACACAGCAGCATGTAAAAAAAAAAGGGCAGATTCACAGTGTCACTGGTGTCCCGCAGCGGTATAAAACATGGGAAGAAGGGGGGAAGAAAACACTTCCAAACACTGGCATAAAAAACATTTCACACCAGCACCCCCAGTCTCACTGCTACAGACAGTCCACTACTAAGTGAAGAGGCTAATTTGGGGGAGGAGGGAGAAGTGTGAGTATTATAACTTTGCCATATGAACTCCAGCCGGGACTCAGTGAATGGGGTGGGGGATTGTGCTGGGGGGCGGCTTCTGGGCACCTGCTTGCACTCACCTCTGCACCCCTGACTCCTGAACTCAGTGGCTGCAAGATGGTGGTGACAAGCCTGTATGGGGCCCTTATAGAGTACCCTAAGCCCTGCCTACCTATATGGGGCCCTTATAGAGTACCCTAAGCCCTGCCTACCTGTATGGGGCCCTTATAGAGTACCCTAAGCCCTGCCTGCCTGTATGGGGCCCCTATAGAGTACCCTAAGCCCTGTCTACCTGTATGGGGCCCTTATAGAGTACCCTAAGCCCTGCCTACCTGTATGGGGCCCCTATAGAGTACCCTAAGCCCTGCCTACCTGTATGGGGCCCTTATAGAGTACCCTAAACCCTGCCTACCTGTATGGGGCCCTTATAGAGTACCCTAAGACCTGCCTACCTGTATGGGACCCTTATAGAGTACCCTAAGCCCTGCCTACCTGTATGGGGCCCCTATAGATTACCCTAAGCCCTGTCTATTTCTATGGGGCCCCTATAGATTACCCTAAGCCCTGTCTGCCTACATATATAGCCCCTATAGATTGCACTAAGCCCTGTCTGCCTATATATATGGCCCCTATAATTACCCTAAGCCCTGTCTGCCTACATATATGGCCCCTATAGATTATAGACTACCCTAAGCCCTGTCTGTCTATTTATATATATATATATATATATATATATATATATATATATATATATATATATAGCCCTATAGATTACCGGGGCAGAGGTAGGGGGCCCCATCCAAAAGTTTGCTTTGGGGCCCAGGCTTCTCTAGTTACGCCCCTGCTGTCATCCTAGAGTCTGACTACTGATCTATCTTCAACATGTGGCTCGGGTAGCACAATGGTTAGCCTTGCTGCTTAAGAACAGGGCTCTAGGTTCAGATCCTACACAGAACCAGATAAAAATTGTTCTCTATATTCAAGTGTATTGTATGAGCAGCAGTTAATTAAACATAATCTGTTTAATGAAGAGAAAAAGGCTCATTTCATACAGAAAAGACTCAGAGGCTTTTTAAAGGATTAGCCTCAATCATCTACCTCTTGGGGCCTAGGGTCTTCAAAGTGGATGAGGAATAATTAAAGTCCACGTGGTCACTGACCAGGACATTGATGGGGTGACTCCAAGGGGCTTAGGGGTTTCTAAGCAGACTATGCATGAATGAAGACAATGTTGACTGAAGAAAAGCGATAAGAGAAAGGTCTATTCTATCTAGAACATTCTATGGTCAAGAACACCACTATACCCTCGATTGAGCTCAGCTGTTGTACCAGATACTCCTCCCCTCGGAAGTAGGGAAAATTACTAGATCCCAGGGATAAACACACAGGCCATGCTTTCAGATTGGATTAGATGCAACCTCTGTACTATGTCTAGGGGGGTCACCTAGCAGATGTCCTAATGCATTAGGAATCAAAATTCTAGTTTTTGATGGAGGCTGGAGGCTGACTAGCCCTTCAATAATGGCCATTTTAATGTTATACTTCATGAGGTCCCCTAGAACCTTTTATGGTATAAAAGGACCTAGAACTCTTTTATGGTACAAAAGTTTTAACCTAACAGCCTCTATGGATTAAGGATTTTTTCTAACACAGTCTAAGAGCAGGATCACTATCAAGAAGTGTGACCAATGAGGAAGACCTACAGAACCAAGCCATAGTAATGGCCATTATACCCTTACAGCTAAAGAGGCTCTGCTTCATAAAGAGGGTCAGTGACCAATAGAAAAGACCCATACAATTACCAGTCAGATGCTGGATAGAATTAGCCCTTCCTTATAGTATCACCAAGAGAAGAAACAAAACTTAGACATTTTTGATCTCACTCTGCTGAAATGAAAGTAAAACCTTTTGGAAATCATTTGACTTGTTTATGAATTTTTATAATTTCACTTTTTGAGTGATAGATCCTGTTTAAAAGAAAAAAACAAACTAGTTGTTATCACAAGGCTCTGGCACCAGAATGTTTTTATTAGTACTTTGGGGTACATACAACTTTCTGCTCACTTTTTATTCCATTTTTTTTGCAGTCATATCATTGAATATTATGTACTTTTTTTTTTCATGTGTTCACTGTGCAAGTTAAAAAAAAAGCCATTTTTTATATTTCCAGACACCATAGTGCAAATTATGTTTCACTTATGTCCCAGCAGCAGTATAACCACTGGGGTATTTCTGCCCAAATACATGGTATAAAATTTTTAACCTAACAGCTTCTATGGATTAGAGGGTTTTTCTAACAGTCTAATAACAGGCTCACCATCAAGGTCTGTGACCAATGACGAAGACCTATAAAACCAGGCCATTATAGTAATGGCCATAATACTCTTATGGCTGAAAAAGCTCTGCCTCATTAAGAGGGTCAGTGACCAATAGAAAAGACCTATAGAAACCATACTCAGTAATAACAACCATACCAGTCTGTGTATAGAGGATGTGCCTCCTTGAAAGGATTTATGATCAATAAGTAGTTTTTCTCCAACCTAGACTTAGGCCTGACAACCTGGAAGTTGACCAGTCCCTACTATTCATTAGAGGGATTACTGATGAAATCTTGAGAACATGGTCGAAGTCAAGGTCAGTGACCACAAAGAAGGCCTAAGCAATGATCTAGAACATGTTCTTGATTTGTGCTGGGTAGAGCAGTGTTGTCAGGGAAACTGGAAAAAGGTAGAGTCTTTAAATGATAATGCAGACAAAGGGCTCGGCACATCCACCCTGGAAGTATAGGTCGGTTGCCATGTCTGCATTTCTAAAACAACCCTTATTTCAGGAAGCTTTGGTCAGAAGATGCCTTGGGAGTTCTATCAGAGTACGGTAAGTCCCATTGTATCAAGCTAAGTCCAGAGAGGGATCTGTTACCTCAGTTGTCTAGTTGATTCTTCCATTTGAGGCCTTGAAGAGTGTACTCTATAAATCCATCTTCTTCAAGAAGGATGCGATGCTCATTTTCCCTAAAGAGGCAGTAAGCTTTAAACCTTCTCCTTGGTGGAACCCCACATTGTGTTTTCTGCCAGATCAGATAATATACCTGACTTCCTTTAGGCCCATGGTCCTTGCTTTGGATGCCTTAAACTAGGTAGTCCCCTGTCCAGTACCATACCCCTGAACTCTCCTCTTAATCAGTTGAGGTTTCACACTTCTCACTTTTACAGATATTTTAAAATACATCTGAAGAACATTAGGGAAGTGATAGAGACAGGAAGTCTAGTCGTATTCTTAATAAATATAGGGTAAATATCTTTAAATCCAAAAGATTGTGAATAAAGGAAATATTCAGACTGGCGTTTATCTCCCAGAATAAAGATCCTCCAGTTTCAAAACCAATCCTACCTTCCATATTTACAACCTAATCCCTTGAATTCAATTTGTGGTGTGGCTTATGGAGCTCACAATTAACTTTTGTCAAACCGTTGTAATGTAAATCTTGTTGGAAGAGGCAGCCCTTGGCGATTTGTTGTTGGGACTAAGGGAAAACAGATTTTCATTTAGAAATAAACACTCTTTATTGTAATAAATGAGAAGATTTTGATTCCTTTTATACACTTTTGTGTCACATTATTATGACCACCAGCTAATATCCACAGTTACCGTTATGTGCAAAATAGACAGCAGCTAGACAGACTTAGAGTAATTTAATAAGGTCATGGTGGGTTGCCTCAGGTATCTGAAGCTATTCTTACTCTAGTGCATCCCACAGCTACTGGTCCGTGGGTGGTGGAGAATCCATAGAGTGAACGTTGATGACAATCGAGGTGGTACTACAGATGCTCAGTTGATATCAAGGTTGGAAAATTAGGGGACAATGTAGAATTTGGGAGTCTTGGCCTTGCTCTTTCAATCAATGTCAAATATTTCTACCCATATGACATTTCACATTGTGTTGCTCGAAAATCCCATACACCCCAGGAAAAATAATCAGTGTGTCTGGGTGTATGTGATCTGCAAAGATGGTTTTATGCTTAAATTGATTGAGAGTATCTTTCATATGTATGAGTTGGCCCACAGAATGCCATGAAAACATAACTCAGATCATAACACTACAACCACCAGCTTATGTTCTTCCAGCGATGGTTGCAGGCTATTTGTTATCTGATGTTTCTCACCTGACATGCCAATATCCAAGCATTCAATGAAGCAGACAATTTGACTCAGAGAAGGGAATCTTTTGCCAATCAGCAGAAGTCAGATTCCGATACTCCTGTAAAAATGTAAGCCTTTTCTGCCGGGGCAACTTCATTAGCAGTGGTGCATTGATCATCCATATGCTTCAGAGCACCTTAAGCAGTAGAGTTCACTGTTGTCCCCTGGATCATTTGTGTGGTGATCTGCTCCACTGTAGCATATTGCCCGTCCACATGTAGCTTTGTAGGCAACATTTAACTCTCACATCAATGACACATGGTACTCCACAATTTCTACTGACTTAATCCTAATGATGCCATTTGTCCGCTTACACTACACTTTCACTAGAGCAGCATGTGAACACTTCATAAACTGCACAGTTTCAGAAGTGCTGCCACCCTTGGTGGAAAGTTAAGTCATCCCTTTTTGCAACATTTAGCCATTAATATGTCTAAAAATCTGTCCCTGAATACATATAATTGTTTTTATAACATTTAATTCATTCTGTTGACATAATGATCCTGTCCATATATAAATGAAGGAAACAGCACCGCTTAATGCAACAAAAATGTTCACAGAATATCAGGGGTGTGCAAGCCTCC
>JAODAL010078973.1:0-12732 GCA_025379985.1 Phyllomedusa bahiana | reverse complement strand
AAGGGGTTAAACAAATTTTTAAATTTTGGGATTTAAAGAGAAATTTTGGGGGCCCCCCGGGTAGGGAAATACGCCCAAGGTCGTAAAGGGGGGTTAATGTATCTTTTGGGAATTTTTGGTGTAAAATTTGGGAACTGAAGACAAAAAAACAGTATAAACCCAAACTATAGTAGAAGTATAACGTTTTCTAATTTCCCCTTAAAAAAAGGGTTTTCTCACAAGCGGTTTCCCCAAGAGTTACAGCCAGTTTCAGACTCCCCTTTTCTTGTTTTAAGCTTTGGGGGATCTTTTGCAGAAAATTAGAATACCCAGCTTGCTATTCCCTAGGGGAATCTGTTACAGTGAAAGGGACTCAGGAGATGTAGAATCGGGTGGGTACACAAGAAAAAAGAGCCCCAAGGATTGAAAACGTGTCCTTTCTTAAACAAAGCTTGGCTAGAGGTTACCCACAGCGGGGGAGGGGGGATAAACCTTTGGAGGGAAATAGAAAATTCTGGGAATCAGATAAGGGGGAAAAAGGGGTCGCAAACCCAAAGAGAAAAACTTGTGTACACTGAGAAGAGATAAAGGGGCGAAAATGTAATGAACGGGGGTTTGCGCCTTTTTAAAAAAAAAAGAATTCAAAGCCTAAAAAAGCTTTTAGTGGGAATATTTAAAATATAGATGTATGAACAGACATGCTCCAAATTTTGGGTTTTAAAAATAAAGTCCCGGGGGGTACTGCGCCAAAGACACGTTTTAGCGTCCCAAAATTTTTGGGGGCTTTTCTGGGGCCGTGCACCGTTAGCAGAAGTAAAAAACATTTTGTTTTTTGCGAAAAACTTTGGTGCAAAGAGTTAAAAACCCCGACCAGGGAAAAGGGGTTGGTGCCCTGAGCCAGACTTGTGGTTTTGGGCTCTACACTCCCCCTGTTGGTATGACTGCAAAAAAAAAGGACATTCCAAAGAAAAAACCCGGGGGGGTTTAAAGGTTGGTGCCTGAGCCAGGACTTGTGGTTTTTGGCTTACACTTGGCCTTGTTGAAAATGCCCTTTGCAGAAGAAAAGCCAGACCAGGGAAAAGGTGGTCCCTGACCCGGGACTTTGTGGTATTGGTCTAAAAATGCCCTGTAGTACGACCTGGGGAAGAACAGTAAACCCGGGGTAAAGGTGGTGTGACCCAGATTGTGGAAAATTCTCTCTACACTGTCCTTTTATGTATGACCGCAAAAGGCAGACCGGGTAAAGGTGGTGCCTGACCAGACTTGTGGTTTTGGCTCTACACTGCTTTGTATGTTGACCTGCAGAAAAGAACAGCTTCATACTTTCTGCTGCATTCACACCCCTTAAAGCATTTTAAAAACGGGGCCTATTAGCCCCAAAAATTTTACATGCCCCCCCAAAATCTCTCTGATCACCCAACAAAGAAAAAGAAAAAAAAAGTTTATTATAAAAGTCTTCTTTTTCCCTTTCCCTAATTTTAAAAGCAATTTTTTGGGTGATAAAACCCCTTTAAGGAAGGGGTCACCTGGAGTCCTCTTTTAAAAAAGGGGGAAATGGTTTTTATATGATTGATTTATGGAATCCCCATGTCCCCTTGTTGGGGTGCTGATTGTCAAAAAGGGGTAATGCCCCAAAATTGTAAAATTTTTGGGCAATATTAGAAGCCGGTGACTTGTAGATTGTTAGCCTTCACGGACAGCCTCCTCCTTCCCTCTGTCTCATTTAGTTCATTGTACTTGTGTTTTCCTTATGTTAGGTATTTAAAGGGGTTGTCTCACTACAAGGATTGCTGCTTTTTATGTTAAAGGTCTTGCAAAAACAAGTATTTGCAATATGTGTTCATTAACGTCCCCCTCCCTATACCTAATATCCCCTCTTGTTGGGTTTCATCGGGGCTCATGTCCTATAGCTACAACCTTTTGATCTCTCCTGATAGGCTGAGCCCCGGTTGCTATAGTAAGACTGGCTTCTACTGCAGCCAAGTGGAAATCAGAAAAACACGACCCGAATTAAAGTAAAACCCAAAAAAAAACGGGGACGGGTGAGATAATAAATGTAGTGAGAAACCCTTAATAGGGAGGGTAAATTCCAGTTTTCCTCCCTGTATAGGAAAAAAAAAATGCCAGAAAATTTTCCCTAGACTT
Source organism: Phyllomedusa bahiana (assembly GCA_025379985.1). Classification (NCBI taxonomy): domain Eukaryota; kingdom Metazoa; phylum Chordata; class Amphibia; order Anura; family Hylidae; genus Phyllomedusa; species Phyllomedusa bahiana. Next base: position 10,608 of record JAODAL010078973.1, on the reverse strand, counting down.
TAAGGGGGTTCGATTTCGACTCAAAAACCGAACCTAAAACTGTTTAAAGTTTGACGGACTAAAAACTTTTTATGTTCGTTAAACTCTAACATTTAACCCCTTTTTAGTTGCGGCCCCCAAAAGCTTTCAGTAATTGGGAATGTTCAAGGGTAATTTCGGGCGTATTTGCGTCTAACGAGCAGATGCGCCGAAAATTACGGTAAATCAAAGTTTATAGAAAACTATGGATTAGGCCTCCTTCCCCTTTGTTTGTAGCGGGGGAGATAAGTGACATTTTAATTACTTGGGGGAAATAAGCGCCGTAAAGAAAGGTTATGGGGGGAAAAAGTGGGGGTTTTTACGGGGATTTGCCATAAAGACGGCGTAATTGCAGCCGTCCACCGCAATTACGCCGTTAAAAATAGCCAAAATAATGAAAATTTTGATATTTACAGCCGGGGTACTTCCCCTATACGGAAATTTAACACTTTATCAAGGGCACTTTTTACTACCGGAGCCTGATTGATTAGGGTTTTAGTCCTCTATAAGTGGGACATCCATCGGGTGATCGGGGGGATCCGATCTATGTTCCCCTTGTCTGGGGTTCGGCTGTGGTTTCTGCCCGCTCGATCCTTTTGTTCCCCTGGGAGTTTCGCTCCCACATTTAAAAGGGTTTTATAGAATTGCGATTTTTTCAGCGCAGCTCTATGCATCAATATTTTCCCACTTCAGAAAAATCACTAAAGAATTAAAATTTTATAGGTTTGGGGGAAACGGGGGGAGGGCTGAAGGGGTTCCCAGAAGCGCCGGGTCAGGGGAGCCCGTGAGGAATCCTGATACCAGGGAACAAATGGGAGGACATGGACTACTGAAGGGGGAGCTACAAGGTGGCTTCTGCCATCCTCATAGGGAAGTGATGGAAGTATATAAGGGTTTTAGACATGGCCGCTGCTAATATCAATGGTCTACATCCCACCACTGTTAAAGAAAACCGGTCAGGTGGTTTATGCTGCCCTATCAGAGAGTAGGATATGATAGAGGACACAAGCTGAGCTCTGTGATATATAGGGTTATATGATAGAGAAGCTGAGCTCTGTGATATATAGGGTTATATGATAGAGAAGCTGAGCTATGTGATATATAGGGTTATATGATAGAGGGAGAGGAGCTGAGCTCTGTGATATATAGGGTTATATGATAGAGGAGAGAAGCTGAGCTCTGTGATATATAGGATTATATGATAGAGGAGAGGAGCTCTGTGATATATATGGTTATATTATAGAGGAGAGGAGCTCTGTGATATATAGGGTTATATGATAGAGGAGAGGAGCTCGGTGATATATAGGATTATATGATAGAGGAGAGGAGCTCGGTGATATATAGGGTTATATGATAGAGGATCTGAGCTCTGTGATATATAGGGTTATATGATAGAGGAGAGGAGCTTGGTGATATATAGGGTTATATGATAGAGGAGAGGAGCTTGGTGATATATAGGGTTATATGATAGAGGAGAGGAGCTCGGTGATATATAGGGTTATATGATAGAGGAGAGGAGCTCGGGGATATATAGGGTTATATGATAGAGGAGAGAAGCTGAGCTCTGTGATATGTAGGATTATATGATAGAGGAGAGGAGCTCTGTGATATATAGGGTTATATGATAGAGGAGAGGAGCTCGGTGATATATAGGTTTATATGATAGAGGAGAGGAGCTGAGCTCTGTGATATTATAGGGATTATGATAGGGATGAGAGAAGCTGAGCTCTGTGATATATAGGGTTATATGATAGAGGAGAGGAGCTGAGCTCTGTGATATATAGAGTTATATGATAGAGGGAGGAGCTGAGCTCTGTGATATATAGGGTTATATGATAGAGGAGAGGAGCTGAGCTCTGATTATGATAGGGTTATATGATAGAGGAGCTGAGCTCTGTGATATATAGGGTTATATGATAGAGGGAGAGAAGCTGAGCTCTTTAATATATAGGGTTATATGATAGAGGAGATAAGCTAATGTGTATATACAGATCTGTATATAAAATAGGGGTAATAAACTGTCCCTGCCTTCTCACTGGAGAGCTGGGTAATATATACAGACAGCAAACTCTACCTTCCTCAGCTGTTCAAATTAGTGATAACCTGCGCATTCTGCACGGACATTCCAAAATGAATGTTGACCAACCACTTAGGGAGACACGTATGGAACTAGGCGAATGTAAGTGCATTTTCTTTGCACCTCACACCTGTGTGTTTGCCGCATTATGGAACTTAGACACATTAGTAATGCCCCAAACATGTATAAAGGCTATAGATAGGCTGGAAATAAAAGTCATTAGAATAGCATGTCAGTGAATATAAACTATGGTACTGATCCTGCTTGTAGGACCACAGGTCCCAGCAATACCTGTGCTGTGCTGGCTCTTGCTGCATGTAGAATAAAGGGTAAGAGCAGCAAAAATACTTTTAAAATTTAAAATTTGTAGAAAAAATTTTAAAACCATTTTTAAATCTAAAACAACATCAGTGGTTTTTTAAAATTTTTAAAATTTTTAAAATTTTTTTTTAAGATTTCTTTAAAATTTTAAAAATTACATTTTAATGGGAGATCTTTTTATATTTTTGGGGATTTTCAAAATTTTTTTTATTTTTAAATTTTTATATGAAAAAATTTTTGTATTTTTAAATTTTAAATTTTAATTTTTTAAAAAATTTTCTTTTAGTTTTGATAATTATCGGGAAATTTTAATTTTTTTTTATTTTTTTAACTGGGAAAGCTGGGAATATTGGAATTTTTTTCCCTAACAGAAAAATCTAGCTCCACTTCGTCCCCGGGCTCGGGAGATTCCATTGAAAAAGGGGTCTTCTTTTTTCCGAGCAGTAATGCACCTAGTTCTGTGACCCGCTTTCATATAGTGTCTAATATTCAGTGGGGTGCGACGCCCCGAAACACCCCCCTCAGTTAGGCGCATTAAAAAGTATTGAGTCTTTCAAAAAATGCACCTAACCCCTTCGTCAGGTGCATTGACATCATAGCGCTCATTTTTGGCGATTTGACACCAGAACACTGTAATAACCCCGATCATACATGTCTCCCTTGGGGCGGCATTATTTAAACACCAAGCGAGCTTTTGACCTAGGCGCATAGAGGCTATTCAAAATAGTTTTAAAAGGGGGTTGTCAAACCCTTTGGGATTCATCTTCCCTCAGTCCGTTTTTTTGGTTTCACTTTAATTCAGGAAAAGCGTTTATTGGCTTTTACTAGGCTGCAGTAGAAGCCGGGGTCTGTAGCTATAGCAACCAAATGCGGGAAACCCTTTATTGGTAAAATGAAACGGGTTGTAGTATAGCAACATGCTGACGCCTTAGGAGAGATCAAAAGGTCGTAACTACATGCCCTGAGGAGCTGATAGCCCATACAAGAGGGGATATTCTGGGAAATAGGTGGGGACACGGGGTTTGGCACATATTAAAAGTGACTTTTTTTTTCGAAATCTAACATAAAAAAAATCCTTGTAGTGAGAAAACCCCCTTTAAAGCGGTTTTTAGAAATTTGCGGCAGAATGTAAGAACCGTTCTTCTGGGGTCAAAAGATTGGTGCTTCTGTTTTCACTACAACAACTCGGGCCCAGGTAAACCCCTGTAATTGGTCTGGCTGCTCCGCATAATGCGCCCAGTTTTGCCGTCTTCCAGTCATAAATATTAGAAACAACAATTGTGGTGGACACCCCCAGAAACCCCCCAAATTTTGGGGGAGCTTAAAAAAAAGTCTGCGGGAAACCCATAAGCGCCAAATTTTGGAGTGCGCCAGCTAAATCAAATTAGAGAACGGGGGCTGACCAGTTTTTGAGTGAATCACACCAAATATGCCACAGACCCGTACCCACTGTACGGTCGCCCCAAATCTGCCGGCCCAAATCAGAGCCCGCTTTTATTTTTTCCCGAACAGTATAAAATGGAAAAATGAGCCTGATTGGTTGTCGGGGGAAAAAAGACGCCTTAGAGTATTTTCCCCAAATTATTTTGATGTGGTTTTGGACAAGGTTTTCAGAGCATTTCCGCGCCCAAAACCTCGCCTGAAACACGCTTCTCCAGAAGAGGTTTCAGAGGCGTTTCTCGCCGAGGTTTTGGGCGAGGTTTTCACCCATACAAATTAATAGCCAGGACAAACACCGTGCCGAAAACCGCGCCCAAAAAAACGCTTTAAGAATTGACACGACAATTTTTTTTTCAGATTAACAAAGAATTGTAAAAAAAAACTTTGTGTGTGAACTACAACTAGGTTTTAAATAGGAATAAATTAAATTAACTGGGGGCGTTTTGGAAGCGTTTTTGACGAGGTTTTGGGCGAGGAAACGCTCCGAAAACCTCGTCCAAATAAGCCGTGTGAACATGGCCTTAGAGGCGTTTCTCGGCGAGGTTTCGCATGACGTTCTGGATGAGGTTTTCACCCATGTAAATTAATAGCCAGGACGAAAACCGTGCCAAAGACGCGCCAAAAACCACGCCCAAAAACGCGCTTCAAGAATTGACGACACTTTTTTTTCAGCGCTTCCAAAGAAGCGTAAAGAAACGTGAAGAAACCTCGTCGTGTGTGAACTACAACGAGGTTTTACATAGGAATCAATGAAATTAACTGGGGGCGTTTTGGAAGCGTTTTGGGTGAGGAAACGCTCCAAAAACCTCGTCCAAAAACCTCGTCCAAATAAGCAATGTGAACACGGCCTTACAGTTAAACTGTTTTGATAAATGAGGCAAACTATACTGCAATCTGCATTTACCATGCAAAACAGTCTGATAATAGCAAAATTCATGTGAACCTAGAATGCATCTGTATACACACCCTATATAATAAACACTGCACATGTATAGTAAGAAGTCATGGACGCCATGGGGTGGGGTTGGGCGGACCTTCAGATTTTGTATTCTAACCTTACTGCTGCTGAACGTTATGATACGGTAGTAATGAAAAATAAGGAGTTGGAAAATTTTAGTTTGGAAATGTTCATTTTATAATCACTGGCACAATGCAGAAGACATTAAAGGGGTTGTCTCACTACAAGGATTGCTGCTTTTTATGTTAAAGATCTTGCAAAAACAAAGTAAACTTTCCCAATATGTGTCCATTACCAGTGTCCTACCTATTCCTAGATATCCCCTCTTGTATGGGCTGCACTCCTCCAGTCACTATAGCTACAGACCTGTTCAATCTCTCATGATAGGCTGCCAGTGCTGGTCACTATAGCTACAGACCTGTTCAACCTCTCCTGATAGGCTGTCAGTGCTGGTCGCTATGGCTACAGACCCGGTGTCCTCAGCAGCTCATCACTGCAGGTCAGTAGAAGCCACTAAAGACAGCTAGTACTGAATTCAAAAATGAAACCGAGAAAACAGGTCTGCGGCAAGATGAATTGATGTAGTGAGACGACCCCTTTAAGATTAAAGGATTATTCCCATCTCCAAACTTCTGGTTTAGGAGATGGGAATGCCCCAGCCATGGAGTATGGAGAGATGGCCATTCTGTTCAATTTTTCAGAGTTTTAAGAAGCTAAATTAAGGGCTCGGCTGAAATCAAAATTTTCTTAAAATGAAAAAAAAATGCTGCGCATGTGCAATCTCCTCTGAATACATTTTGGAGGGATTGCGAACTGTTCTAAAATACTGGGGGTCCGCTTGTGTGGCCTTTCCAAAAAATGTTCTATGGGATTTTAGTACCCCTTCCAGAAAAAAAAAAAAAAAATTGCTAAAAACAAAAACCCTTTTAAATAATATGCATTAAAAAAAATTTACCCTTTATATTAAGACCCCCAAATAAGCCACTATCCTTTGTATAACTGTTACAGTACCCGGTGTAATAAACCAATTTTACAAAAAAAGATGGTCAATGTCCAGCAAAATACGCAACAGAAGGACATTTTCCCAAAATATTAGCAGGATCAGATGCTTTATAAGAAAGGGAAATTGATCAAAAATCCGTTTTAAAAGCCTTGTCACAGTAGGCTCCTTTGTCTCTTTTGGACCAATATATGCCGGATGAACAAGAAGCATTTATTATTTATATAGTCCTATCCGATAGAGCACTCTCTTTTGGATCTATGTTGTTTTTAAACTTTGTATGTATGATTTAGTTGGTGGGGTCAGTCCCCAAGGTGGGGTCCCCCTTTTCGGGGCGAGTTTTATCTGGATAGGACTGTATAGTAAAAGTGTTCTTGTTCACCGGGGCATATATTGTCCAATGAGACACGACCCCTATGGACAAGTCTTTTAGAATCGGAGGTTTTGATCACTTTCCCCTTCCTCTTTTTGGAGATCTGACCCTGCTAATATGTTGGTGTATAATGCCCTTCTGTTGCTGGATTGCTGGACATTGACCATCTTTTTTTTGTCCTAGGTTTGAATACCCCGGGGTACTGTATACGTTTATACAAATGGATGTGGCATTAGTGGGGTTTTATTAATATAAAGGGGTAATATTTTTAAATGATATTTTAAAGGTTATTTTTTAAAGAATTTTTTTTTTGACCTGGAGAGGTTTTCTATATATTCTACTGTTTTTTCTCTTTTTCTGTGAGGATTTCTGAGAAAACCCCAAGCTAATTGTTTGGTATACTTGGAACTCCCATAAAACAGAATGAAGGTAACGCGCACCTCCTCCCCTTTTGCATGAGGACTTTCGGGAAACTCGTGTTGAAAACAGGGGTCAGTTCACAGGTCAAACCAGCACCTATCAGAATTATAGCCCATCAAACCACAGGGAGAGGTGGTTGTGCTTTTGAAGGCTCTTGTTGAAAATCTTTTTGGTGGTTCACAGGTGTTTTTGCAACGTAATTACGCCCCGCAATTACGGCCCTGGGCCGAGGGCGGGGGGGGGGGGCCCGGGAACCTCGGGCCCCAAAATTTTCATTACTAGCGGCCTTACGCCCCCTATAATTTCCTGTCAATTATCTCCCCGCCGGCGGATTCGCCGGCGGGGAAAACGTAATCCAAGTTCCTAGAGAACTGTGGATTACCAAAGACTGGACGTTTTCAGCCGTAAATTTTCACCTCCGGGCCCAATTTTAGACTGAAATGGGCCTGGGTTTTAAACCGGTGAAATACCTTTGGGGGAAAATTTTTTTCCCCCAAAATGGGTACGAGAACCCTCTCCTCCTTATAGGTATGTTTCCTGAGGTTGGACCCAAGTCTGACATTTTTCCCTCAAGTTTTCAAATTACAATTGTGAGGCTTTTAAAGAGCCCCCTTTTCCACAAGAAAACCCTTTAGAGGCCTCTTTATCTTGATATTGGGGCCCCCCTCGGGGAAAAGGGGGACGGCCCGCACCCTTTTCCTTTTTTTTCCCATCGATTTTTTATGGGAGTTCTGAATACGAACAGCAACAAATTTGCTTTAACTTACAACTCCCCTAGACTGAAGGGGGAGGTTGAGCAAGTCGGCCTTTTTCCCCGTTCTTACTTTTCAAGATGGAAAACCCCTTTTTAAAATTTTTCCTATTTTGGGAAGTCATGATAGGGCTGGAAGGTTTAACCAGAGTTTGGAGTATCGACAAAAATTACCGGGGTTTTCAGCTTGTCAGTCTCTTGTTGATTTTGGGCCCAGTTGGCGTATCTGGCGAACTTTCCCTCATGCTGATACTGGGGACTCTTGCCCCTTTCTCTGAAATCGGACCCCATTTGTTTTCTCCGCTCACATCCTTCGGGAGCAGCCGGGACCCTAGAGGGGAAAAAAACAATTGGTTTTTCGATTTAAACCCCCTTTATCACAAAGCACAGATCAGGGTTTTCAGATTTTCACAAACTCATAAGAATCGCAACGTATTTTCCTTGGCTTTTTCAGGGTTATTTTTAAAGGGATTTTACTACTGGGGGAGTATTCCAGGACATCTTTTTTTTTATGATACCACTTAGACAGGCACTGAGTGAAATTGTTGGGGGTTAGTTGGACCCCCCCAAACCTAAGATCAACTATGATGGCCCAATGAGTGTATTTTTGGGGGTTTTGGCCCCCTCACCTTTTTCATCTAACAAGCCATCGAAAGGGAAATATTAGGGGGTTTGTTGGGCCCTCTCATCCTTTTTAACTATGAAGGCCCTTGAGTGTAAAGTTTGGGGGGTTAGTTGGACCCCCCCCCCTCCATGTTTCTATGACAACCCACTGATGTGTAAATGTTGGGGGTTTAGTTGGCCCCACCCGCCCTCCTTACCCTTTTCATCTAAGACAAGCCATAAATGTGAAAAGGGTTGGGGGATTAGTTGGACACCCCCACACTTGTTCTCTACAAAGGTCTCGATGTGAAAATTTATTGGGGGTTGGGTTGGCCCCCCCTCACCTAGGGAATGTCTATGACAAAACCAAATCAAGTTAATTGTTGGGGGTTAGTTGGATCCCCCTTACCCTAGAACATCGGGAAGGGTCTCAATGTTTAAATTGTGGGGGGTTTGGCCCCCCTCATTCTAGGATCTTTCAGATTGGACTCATCTTTTGTTAGGGGTTAGTCCTTCCCCAGCTCCATAACCACTTTATCTAGGACAGGCTTCAATGTGTGATTGTTGGAGGATGCTGGACCCCCCCCCCCCCCCCTCCCATTACCCATCTCCCAACAGCTGCAGTGATAGGGTTGGGGAAAATTTTGTAAAACCTGACACGGGACTTTTATCAAAAGGGTTTCGCCCAAAAACTTCAACTTGACTTGGCCCTTTTTTCAGGAACGGGCCCGCCACCGGTACCAGTTTGCCAGGTACAACCGAAGTGGGTGCTTAGTGGTCCCTGCGGTCTTCTTTCTAAAAATTTCGGAGTGTGATAATCAGAACCATTCTTTCCCAACATAAGGGCCTCTTGCATTTTCATGCCCTGGCTTTTTTAGCTAGTTTTAAAAGAAATCTTGAGGTGGATTCACATGGGGGCGTTTGGTTTCGGCAAATAAAATCTCAAAAACTATACCATTTTCTGGGGTTTACACTGTGTAAAAGCTGTGGGGGGTTCAGGTTACAGGATTCCCCTCTCTACATCTAAAAAAAGTTCAAAAAAATATAGGGTCGGGGACAAAATATTTTGTGAAGTCCATTAAGGTGCCGTCCCCACGGCACAGGACAAATATCTGTCGGTTTATGCACACGGCCGCAGGGGGACGGCTTTTCTTCGCGGTTAGCGGGTGAAAGCCCTCCCCCTTCCCATAGACATGATCATCTTCCGTCCAAAAACCGGGAAAAAGAATGAACATTTTCTATCTTTTCGGGGGCCCGGGGTCTTTTAAAAAGGCCGGCGGGAACCTGGCAGGGGGGGCCCTGCGGGGTTTTCCAAAACGGTCATTGAAAAGTTTCGGGGTTTTTCAGACGTTTTTCAAAACGAAAAAAAGGGGCGAAACCCGCCCGTGGGGACAACCCCCAGTGTGTCATGGGGAAACTCCTAAGTATCAGTAATGTGCCCTGGGTTTCATGGCCCGATGAAGGGCCAAAAAAAGGGGTCTTTAGGCCTCCGCTTTGGCCCGAAATAGGCAGGGCCCAAGGGCGTTCACATGGAGTTTTCACTCTGTGTTACAAGCGCTTTAAGGATCCATCTTGGGGTCTGCTCTGTTTGTCTAACAATTAGCAGTGAGATTATCGCTGCTGTCTATGCCGAACACGCTGCGGCGTTCACATGAGGGATCGCCGCTGCGTGTTTCAAAAGCGCAGCTCAGCTCCGTCTTGAAAAGAATTGATAGCGAGCAGTGAAAATCTTGCTGCTAATTGTTAGATCCGTCTTGGGGACCGACAGTGCGGACCCCAAGATGGATCCTTAAAGCGATTGTAACACGGAGTTTACACTCCGTGTGAACAAGCCCTAAACGATTCCATACAACAGCATTAAAAAACAACAACTCTGATTTGCTTTTCTGCAATGGGACCCTATGTGTGACAGATGCCACCACTTGGTATCTGTTTAACGTATACAACCTGGCGTGTACATTAAAAGGAGACCAGAAACATGGTGTTCACCTAGCCTCACCTTAGGCTCTGTTCACATCTGAGTTGGAGGCCTCTGTTGCAGGCTCCATCTTATTCGATGGGAAGAAGATTCCCGCCAAAACAACGGACACCACGACAAAGCCCGGTGTAACGTGTCCGTCATGCTCATGGGTGACAAATCCAGGATGCATAAAACGGAAGTGACAAAGCAGATGTGAACAGAGCCCAATATTCTCCGAAGGTCACTAAGTTGTATAAGCAATGAATGTCCTGTTAGGTTATGTTCACACAGCGAGTTGAATCCGTTTTGGATCTGAAAAACACATTCAAAATCGCTGCGTCAATCGCATCCAACAGGCAGCTGCGTGTTTGGCTGCGTTTTGGCTGCAGCCTGTAGTTTTAAATAGGGCGTCTGCTGCGTCTTTCGGATCAAGAATTGACATGAGAATTCTGCAAACGGATCCGAAAGACGCATCGGTGATCACTCGTCTGAGCATTACATTGAAAGCAGTGCAAATCACACTGCACATTGTTAGATGCGTTTGGGTCCGAAACAGGGATCCAAACACACATCTAAAAACGTATGCAAACACGGAGTCAACGCGCTGTGTGCGGATGACGGATCCGGTATGAAAGGAAAGGAGAATGAGCGTTAGTGTTATTGACTCATTTGGGGGAAAGGTGTCGG
>JAODAL010078972.1:0-12732 GCA_025379985.1 Phyllomedusa bahiana | reverse complement strand
TGTTGGTGGTTGTTAAATCTGTCAGATGTTTCATACGCACAAGTCTAATGATGTTTTCCTCCTGTGCCGTCTCTCGTACTCTGGCCGCTCCATAGTTGTCCCTTTTGTCTCACACAGTAAGTGCTTCCACCATATGGAAAGGCTCACTGGGAAATCTGCTGTCACTGGCTGGATGGCTTCTTGGCCCTATGTGCGGGTTCATTGACCTTAGGAAAGCGAGAACTGGCATTGCCTATGGGTGTATGGAGTGAACACGCAGCAGAACATGATACAAGTGTCCTGGCCATTATAAAGCTGCTGGACTGGGCACAGTCATGTGAGGCTGCGGTGTGCCAGGAGGATTATGCAGTTATAATGGGCATTTAACCAGTTCCCGGATGATCTTCTGTTCTTTCTTGGTGACTTAGTTGGTTATGGGTTTTATTCATACTGTCCTTACTGTTTTGGAAGCATCTTCACATCTAGTGACTTCTTGCTAAGCTTGAGCTTATGCCAAGCAGCCGAACCGAACATACGGAGCTGCAGTGTAAAGCAGGGGGGCAGTCTCAGCATCTTACAAGAGCTGGGTTTCTCACTCTAGTAGACTCCAAAAGACAATGCAGCTAACCTATAGTCACTGACCACAGCTACATCCTAATGTAGCCGGGACTGATATAGAGGTATGCAGCTCCCATAGACCCCCTTCTTGACTTCCACTGGCTCATGACCATGGGAACCAGGCTTGGAGTAGAGGGCTGCAGGGGGAACGCCTAGCGGGCCCTTGGGCATGGTAAGTCTGGGGCTGCTTTTGAGGGAAAAAAGCAGAAAGCAAGAGTCATATGCAGTATGTACAGTCAGGTACAGGAGCTGTAGGGTAAGAATCAACTCCACTGCTGGGCACCATGAACCAATTCAACTTTTAGGCCCCAAGAATCATTTCCACTGGTGGGCACCAAGAACCAATTCAACTGGTGGGAACCAACAATCAACTCCAATAACGGACCCCAAGAATTAACTCCACTGCTGCGCGCCAAGAATCAACTCCACTGGTGGCCTCAAGAATCAACTCAACTGGTGGCCCCAAGAATTATCTCCACTCATGGCCACAAGAATCAACTTAACTGGTGGCCCTAAGAATCAACTCCCCTGGTGGGCCCAAGAATCAGCTCCACTGGTGGCCCCAAGAATCAACTCCACTGGTGGAGCCCCAAGAATCAGTTCCACTGGTGGCCTCAAGAATCAGCTCCACTGGTGGGCCGCAGATCAGTTCATGGTGCTCAGAATCAGCATCTGGTGGGCCCCAAGAATCAACGCCACTGGTGGGCCCCAAGAATCAGCTCCACTGGTGGCCTCAAGAATCAGCTCCACTGGTGGGCCGCAAGAATCAGTTCCACTGGTGGCCCCCAAGAATCAGCTCCACTGGTGGGCCCCAAGAACCAACTACATTGGTGGCCCCAAGAATCAGCTGCCACTGGTGACCCCAAGAACCAAATCCACTGGTGGTCCCCAAGAATCAGCTCCACTGGTGGGCCCCAAAAATCAGCTCCACTGGTGGTCCCAAGAATCATCTTCACTGGTGGGCCCCAAGAATCAACTCCACTGATGGACCCCAAGAATCAACTCCACTGGTGGATCCCTAGAATCAACTTCACTGGTGGATCCCAAGAATCAACTCCACTGATGGACCCCAAGAATCATCTTCACAGGTGGGAACCCAAGAATCAACTCCACTGATGGACCCCAAGAATCAACTCCACTGGTGGACTCCAAGAATCAACTTCTCTGGTGGGTCTCAAGAATCAACTCCACTAATGGACTCCAAGAATCAACTCCACTGGTGAGCCCCAGGCATCCCAGTCTGACACTAATCGAAAGCCAGGAAAATACAATATGAATTTTGACTTTCTTTACATGATTTTTAAAAATCAAGATTAACTAAGAATATATTCATATTTCTAATAATCCAAAAAACAGTGAATTCAGGAAGTTAGCACCAAAGCAAGACCAATGACAAAAGAATGTCAATAACGTACAACACTGTACGAGAAGACCAAACACATTGATCCCCCTTGCATTACCATTGGTGTTGTCCTGTCAGCACCATGGACAGAGGATGGCACTACTGACTCTTTGTGTAATTGGGGTGCATACAAGTTTTAAAGGGGTTGTCCATTAGTTAAAAAAACCCCGCTACTTTACCAGTCGAGGATCTTAAATATTAAAAAAAGAAAGTGAACTGACCTCTGGAGCCTGCTACATTCCAGCACCGCCGCTGCTACTTGTGCTCCCTGCTGATGAGGTCACCTTCATCAGTCACATGACCCTACAGCCAATGACCGGCCTCAGCAGTCTTGTCCTGTAGGAAAGGCTCATGACTGCAGAGGCCAGTGATATGTCATTGGTAGGAGCAGCGGCAGCGCTGGAAGAAAGCAAGTTTCAGGAGTAATTTGGCTTTTTTTTTTACAGCTTCTGACTGGCAGAAAAATTTTAAAAATAATAGATAACAATTTTAAAGTCTTTGATTGAAAGTCCTTATTTAGAGTACTGATGGCTCCTGTTGCTTGAACAAATAAAGTCATTGGGAAAAAGGTTTTCACCATGATTCTTTAATCAGTCACTATAGTGACACTATAATAGAGCCACAGAGACACTATAATAAGCCAGTCACGGTGACACTATACAAGACCCACGGTGAAACTATAATAGAGCCACAGAGAAACTATAACAGAGCCAGTAACAGTGACACTATACTAGATCCACAGAGACACTATACAAGAGCCACAGAGACACTATAATAGAGGCACAGAGACATTATTATAGAGCCAGTCACAGAGACACAAATAATAATTAGAGCCAGCCCAAAACTTGACAGTAGGACACTATAATAGACAGCCAGTCACTAAGAGACAATACTAAAATAGAGAAGAACAAAGAGTCACAGTGACTCTATAATAGAGCCACAGAGATACTATAATAGAGCCACAGAGATACTATAATAGAGCCACAGAGACATTATTATAGAGCCATTCACAGAGACACTATAATAGAGCCACAGAGATACTATAATAGAGCCAGTCACAGTGACACTATAATAGAGCCAGTCACAGAGACACTATAATAGAGCCAGTCACAGTGACACTATAATAGAGCCAGTCACAGAGACACTATAATAGAGCCAGTCACAGTGACACTATAATAGAGCCAGTCACAGAGACACTATAATAGAGCCAGTCACAGAGACACTATAATAGAGCCAGTCACCGTGACACTATAATAGAGCCAGTCACAGAGACACTATAACAGAGCCACAGAGATACTATAATAGAGCCACAGATATACTATAATAGAGCCACAGAGACATTATTATAGAGCCAGTCACAGAGACACTATAATAGAGCCACAGAGATACTATAATAGAGCCACAGAGACATTATTATAGAGCCATTCACAGAGACACTATAATAGAGCCACCGAGATACTATAATAGAGCCAGTCACAGTGACACTATAATAGAGCCAGTCACAGTGACATTATAATAGAGCCAGTCACAGAGACACTATAATAAAGCCAAAATGATGAAAAGATAGACAGCATCCAAGGGGTTATGGACTCTGTTTGCCCCGTGGATTTAGAAGTTTGAGGCGGTGCATCTCTAAGGGGGACATGTATGAAACCGGTCTAGGTCTCAGACTTTTCTTGTTGCCCATAGCAACCAATCAGCATTCCCCTTTCATTTCATATAGTGCGCTGAAGAAATGAAAGGGGAATCCTGATTGGTTGCTATGGGCAACAAGAAAAGTCTGAGACCTAGACCAGTTTCATACATGTCCCCCTAAATCTTTTAGGTTGTGTTGCTGAGTCCCTAGGGTATTGATTGGACTATAATACAGCCAGTCACAAATACACTATAATAGAGCCACAATGACACTATAAAGAGTCACTATAATACAGTCAGCCACTGAGTCATTATAACAGAGTCAGGCATGGTTTCACAATAATAGCCAGCCACAGTGCTTCATAACAGACACATTGGGCCTCATGTATGAAAACTGTCTAGCAGTAAGACTCTTTATTGCCCATAGCAACCAAAGCCCATAGCAACCAATCAGAGCCCCTAGCAACCAATCAGAGCTCATAGCAACCATTCACAGTTTATAGCAACCAATCCGAGCCCATAGCAACCAATCAGAGCTCATAGCAACCAATCACAGGTTATAGCAACCAATCAGAGCTCAGCTTTTATTTCATATAGTGCTCTGAGAAAATAAAAGCTGTGCTCTGATGGCTGTTATGTGCTCAGCGTGATGGCTATGAGCTCCGATTGTTATGGACTCTGATTGGTTGCTTTGGGATCTGATTAGTTGCTATGGGCTCTGATTGGTAGCTCTGGGCTCTGATTGGTTGTTATGAACTCTGATTGGTTGCTATGGGCTCTGATTGGTTGCTATAGGCTCTGATTTGTTGCTATGAACTGATAGGTTGCTATGGGGTCTGATTGGTTGCTATGAGCCCTGATTGGTTGCTATGGGCTCTGATTGCTTTCTATGAGCACTGATTGGTTGCTATGGGCTCTGATCGGTTGCTATGGGCTCTGATCGGTTGTTATGGGCTCTGATTGGTTGCTATGGGCCCTGATTGGTTGCCATGGGCTCTGATTGATTGCTATGAACTCTGATTGGTCGCTATGAGCTCTGTTTGGTTGTTGGTTTAGGGGTCTATTTATTGCTTGCTATGACGCTTGATATGGTGCCACTATGGGCTCCCGATTGGTCATAGGCAAGGACAATCTTACTCCTAGACAGTATTTTTATAAACGAGGCAAATTATGCCTATCATAGCATTAGCCAAAAACATCTATTAGTCCCAGTGACCCTACAATTGTGTCCATTGGAGCCCACATATAACAGTGCCATCACTATAATGCTAAATGCACCATAACAAAATTAGAACTACTACCACGATATTAGCGCCAGGCATAGTACATAGTACATTTATAACTGTGCCCAGCACTATACCTCTATAATAATGTAATAGTATCAGTCACAGAGCCCTATGATAATATAACAGTACTTCTATAATAGTATCATTCACAGAACTCTATAATAATATAAGTAACAGTACTCTTATAATAGTATCAGTCACATTTCCTCTATAATAGTATCAGCTTATTTAATGTGTCTACGTTCGGTGCATTACAATGTGTTGTGTTTGGTGCATAATGCGCCTAGGTTTTCTGTATTACAGTTCATTTATATAGAGAATAGGGCATCAATAGTTTATTTGGCACAAAATACGGCAAAACAATGATGCATTCATATTGTGATATGCTGCACTAAGTCTCAGTGTCCCCATAATAGTATCAGCCTCTGTGCTGATGTAATAATATAAGTAACAGTGCCCCTATAATAGTATCAGCCTATGTGCCCCTATAATAGTATCAGCCTCTGTGCTCCTATAATAATATAAATAACAGTGCCCCATAATAGTATCATCCTTCGTAACCCTATAATAGTATGTCACAGAGCCCCTATAATAATAATAATAAGTCACAGAGCCCCTATAATAGTATCAGCCTCTGTGCCCCTATAACAGTATCAGCCTCCGTGCCCCTATAATAATATCAGACTCTGTGCCCCTATAATAATATCAGCCTTCGTAACCCTATAATAGTATGTCACAGAGCCCCTATAATAATAATAATAAGTCACAGAGCCCCTATAATAGTATCAGCCTCTGTGCTCCTATAACAGTATCAGCCTCCATGCCCCTATAATAATATCAGCCTCCATGCTCCTATAATATCAGCCTCTGTGCCCCTATAACAGTATCAGCCTCTGTGCCCCTATAATAGTATCATCCTCTGTGCCCCTATAATAGTATCAGGCTCCGTGCTCCTATAATATCAGCCTCTGTGCCCCTATAACAGTATCAGCCTCTGTGCCCCTATAATAGTATCATCCTCTGTGCCCCTATAATAGTATCAGCCTCCGTGCTCCTATAATATCAGCCTCTGTGCCCCTATAACAGTATAAGCCTCCGTGCCCCTATAATAGTATCAGCCTCTGTGCCCCTATAACAGTATCAGCCTCTGTGCCCCTATAACAGTATCAGCCTCTGTGCCCCTATAATAGTATCAGCCTCTGTGCCCCTATAACAGTATCAGCCTCCGTGCCCCTATAACAGTATCAGCCTCTGTGCCCCTATAACAGTATCAGCCTCTGTGCCCCTATAACAGTATCAGCCTCCGTGCCCCTATAACAGTATCAGCCTCTGTGCCCCTATAATAGTATCAGCCTCCATGCTCCTATAATATCAGCCTCTGTGCCCCTATAACAGTATCAGCCTCTGTGCCCCTATAATAGTATCATCCTCTGTGCCCCTATAATAGTATCAGCCTCCGTGCTCCTATAATATCAGCCTCTGTGCCCCTATAACAGTATAAGCCTCTGTGCCCCTATAAAGTATCAGCCTCTGTGCCTTTAATAGTATCAGCCTCCGTGCTCCTATAATAATATCAGCCTCTGTGCCCCTATAACAGTATCAGCCTCTGTGCCCCTATAACAGTATCAGCCTCCGTGCCCCTATAACAGTATCAGCCTCTGTGCCCCTATAACAGTATCAGCCTCCGTGCCCCTATAATAGTATCAGCCTCTGTGCCCCTATAACAGTATCAGCCTCTGTGCCCCTATAACAGTATCAGCCTCTGTGCCCCTATAATAGTATCAGCCTCTGTGCCCCTATAATAGTATCAGCCTCTGTGCCCCTATAATAGTATCAGCCTCTGTGCCCCTATAATAGTATCAGCCTCTGTGCCCCTATAATAGTATCAGCCTCTGTGCCCCTATAATAGTATCAGCCTCTGTGCCCCTATAACAGTATCAGCCTCCGTGCTCCCATACGATCAGCCACGGTGCCCCCATAACAGTATCAGCCTCCGTGCCCCTATAATAGTATCAGCCTCTGTGCTCCTATAACCGGGCCTCCACATTTGCCAGGGCCCTGCTATCACTCTGCATTACAGCTCTCAGTAGTGTCCTGGTGTGAACGCGGCTTTAGTGCCTGTGATGAGTCTGCACATATAACCTCTAGGAGCCCCCATGTCAGTGCCCCATGATGCTCCATGTGTGGGGTGCTGCAGCCGTGCCCTCCCATGGGCTGCACTCATTGGCCGGCTGTTGCAGGATGTCCTCAGGCGTGTGCACCAGCGTGCGTTGGTCTGCTGGGGTCCCTCACACTGTATGTTTCAGCAGTGTATAACTGCGATGCTTATAGACCTCACATATCATGAATTCCTCAGCTCTGGGACTTGGCAGCGCTCGCTCGCTCTTCGCTGGTGGAGTGAGCTTCCTTCGCTGCTGCAGGTCTTCTTGCTGCCGAGAGCTCCAGAGACATGACAACCTGCTCATGATAATGAGGAGACGGCTCTGCTGCCATATAGGGCAGGAAGAATTATCCTTCATGTAGATGCTCAGGAGAAATGGCCCACTGGGGTACCTGGTGCAAAGCAGGGGAGTTGTTCCCTGGGGCCACCTGTGAAGAGGATTCTTGGGGTTCCACCAGTAGAGCTGATGCTTGGGCCACCAGTGAAAATGTTTCTTGGGGTTCCACCAGAAAAGTTGATGCTTGGGTTCACCCTTAGAGTTGATTCCTGGGGCCCCCCAGTGGAGTTGATTCTTGGGAGCCCACCAGTGGAGTTTATTTTGGGGCACAACAGTGGAGTTGATTCTTGGTTCCCACTGGTGGAGTTTATTCTTGGGGCCCACCAGTGGAGATGGTTCTTGGGAGCATCCAGTGGCGTTGATTCTTGGCAGCAACCAGTTGAGATGGTTGTTGGGAGCAACCAGGGGGGTTGATTCTTGAGGCCCACCAGTAGGGTTGATCCTTGGGCTCGCCAGTAGGGTTGATGTTGGGGCCACCAGTGGAGTTGATTCTTGGGTCTCACAAGTGGACATGATTCTTGGAGCCACCACTGGAGATGGTTCTTGGGAGCAACCAGTGGAGTTTATTCTTGGGGCCACCAGTGGAGTTGATTCTTGGGTCTCACAAGTGGACATGATTCTTGGGGCCCACCAGTAGAGTTGATTCTTGAGGCCCACCAGTAGAGTTGATGCTTGGGGCCCACAGGGGGAGTTTATTCTTGGGCGCACCGTTGGAGATGGTTCTTGGGAGCCACCAGTCGAGTTGATTCTTGGGTCCCACAAGTGGACATGATTCTTGGGGCCCACCAGTGGAGCTGATTCTTGGTTCCCACCAGTGGAGATGATTCTTGGTTCCCACCAGTGGAGATGATTCTTGGAGCCCACCAGTGGAGATGATTCTTGGAGCCCACCAGTGGAGATGATTCTTGGAGCCCCCCAGTGGAGATGATTCTTGGAGCCCACCAGTGGAGATGATGATTGGAGCCCACCAGTGGAGTTGATTCTTGGGCCCCACCAGGGGAGATGATTCTTGGAGCCTCACCAGTGGAGTTTATTTTGGAGCACAACAGTGGAGTTCATTCTTGGTTCCCACCGGTGGCTTTTATTCTTGGGGCCCACCGGCGTTGATTCTTGGGGCCCACCAGCGGAGTTGATGATTCTTGGGGCCCACCCTACAGCTACTTTACATAGTGCACATGACTCTTATTCTCTGTCTTTTGCTTTCTGCCTCTTTTTTCCCTGCCTGCCTCCCAGAAAAGCAGCCCAAGGGCCCATCAGGAGTTTCCCTTACTCTGCTGTGGGCCAGTCCTACCAGTAGAGTTGATTCTTGGAGGACGCTAATGGAGTTGATTCTTGGGGCCTATCACACAGTACTACTGTACATGACTGCACATGTCATTCTTGTCTTCTGTCTTTCTTTCTATGCCCTTCTCTCTGTATCTAGACAGGTGCACGGTTTAGTGGAGATTCAAATTTGTGTACACTTCAGGAGTGAAAGACTAATAACGATAACTGTCCCCTCGTTATCCCTTAAAAACTTGCCCTAGGAGTACCTCTAACACCAGAACCTCTATTTCTGACGTCACCCTAAACCTTGGCCTTGAGGTTGAATTTCAAAATAGCCGTTTTTTAAGAAATATATCTCACCAGATGTTGGTAACAGCTCATTGAGTCCACAAAGGCAAAGAAAGCAAGCCATAGATGCCCATAAATTAAGTAATGTGTAATAATAAGAAATGACAAAAGGAAGAAGTATTGAACACATGAATAAAAAGAGGTGCACAATGCCATGAAAAGTCAGGACATCAGCTGAAATCTATCAGTAATTAGAAAGCAATCCTCCCATTTAGTGAAAAACAATATCAGCTGGTTCAACTTATGGCCTATTAAAGTGTCTCATTACTAAGGTGCCATCGAAGAGACATCTCGTGGTGGCTAAAACCAGGGAGCTTTCCCAAGACCTTCATAACCTTATTGTTGCAAAAAATACTAATGGCATTGGTTACAGAAAAATTTCTAAACTACTGAAGCATCCAGTGAGCACTGTTGGGGCCATAATTCGGAAGTGGAAAGAACATCATTTCACCATAAACTGGCCACAACCAGGTGCCCCCCACAAGATTTCAGAGGGAAAAGAATTGTCAGAAGAGTTGACCAAACGCTAAGCACTACCTGTGGAGAGCTACAGAAAGACCTAGGATCATCAGGTACAACAATAAGTAATGCACTCACCATCACCCTCCATGGCCTGTATGCACGCTCCCTCTCCACGGCCCGTATGCACGCTCCCCCTCCCCGACCCGTCGGCACGCTCCCCCTCCCCGGCTCGTGTGCACGCTCCTCCTCCCCGGCCCGTCTGCACGCTCCTCCTCCACGGCCCGTGTGCACGCTCCTCATCCACGGCCCGTCTGCACGCTCCCCCTAAATGGCCCGTCTGCACGCTCCCCCTCCACGGCCCGTGTGCACGCTCCCCCTCCGCGGCCCGTGTGCACGCTCCCCCTCCGCGGCCCATCCGCACGCTCCCCCTCCACAGCCCGTACGCACGCTCCCCCTCCCCGGCCCGTCTGCACGCTCCTCCTCCACGGCCCGTGTGCACGCTCTCACCCCTTCATCCACGCCCGTCTGCACGTCTCCCTCCTCCACGGCCCGTCTGCACGCTCCCCCTCCACGGCCCGTCTTCACGCTCCCCCTCCCGGGCCCGTATGCACGCTCCCCCTCCACGGCCCGTCTGCACGCTCCCCCTCCACGGCCCGTCTGCGTGCTCTCCCTCCACGGCCCGTGTGCACGCTCCCCCTCCGCGGCCCGTGTGCACGCTCCCCCTCCGCGGCCCATACGCACGCTCCCCCTCCACAGCCCGTACGCACGCTCCTCATCCACGGCCCGTCAGCACGCTCCTCCTCCAAGGCCCGTCTGCACGCTCCCCCTCCACGGCCCGTCTGCACGCTCCCCCTCCACGGCCCGTGTGCACGCTCCCCCTCCACGGCCCGTGTGCACGCTCCCCCTCCACGGGCCATACGCACGCTCCCCCTCCACGGCGCGTACGCACGCTCCCCCTCCACGGCCCGTACGCACGCTCCCCCTCGACGGCCCGTACACATGCTCCCCTCCATGGCCCATATGCAAGCTCCCCTAAATAAAATAGATTTCAGCAAGCGTGTTCAATACTTTCTCCCCGTATAATTTATCATAATCGCACATAAATTCCTTTTTGGACATCTTTGGTTTGAATTCTTTGTCTGTTACCAACATCTGGAGAGGATTTCATGTCAATGACACCTTCAGAAATAGAGTTACTTGGAAACTGGTGCCATGTTCAGCACTTATTTCACCCTCTGTATATACACACTCACATATATATCCATGGGTAAAAGAGGCAACCCGATGGAGCGCCATTCTGAACCTGGAGGTGCTCTCAACTGTTGACATTAAGAATCCAAAGAACATGACACCAAGCGTCTTAGTAAAGTTGGTGTCACATAATAAGCACCCGAATGTTACCCCTTCTCCTCTTCCAATCACCTGATTGGTCACTTTTAGAAAGACCTGGAGAATCAACTAAGACAAGTAGCAGAGTAGCAGAACCCCCATGAGTTATAGAAGGCTAAAAATACTGGAAGAAAACCAGATGTTTCCTCCAAGCCCCCCTAACCAATGACTTTTGGCCCCCAACGCTTTACATCTTGTATTTACCACCAGGATTGAACTACTTCCTACTGCTCCTTTTTGTTTCTTAAAATAGAATCCAAGAAGACGTTGCCCCAAAGTGAACCCATGGCCCT
Organism: Phyllomedusa bahiana; assembly: GCA_025379985.1. Lineage (NCBI taxonomy): Eukaryota > Metazoa > Chordata > Amphibia > Anura > Hylidae > Phyllomedusa > Phyllomedusa bahiana. Next base: position 1,556 of record JAODAL010078972.1, on the reverse strand, counting down.
ACTTCTCCCAGGCAGACGCTCCTTCCTCCAAGCCCCCCATTAAGACCCTCCGAATATTTTTCCCGTCCATAAATATCTCACTTAATTTGACACGTCGTCTGAGAGGTCTTCTAGACGCGGAACAAGCGTCCGGAAGAACTCTACTGTCTAGAGTTTTGCTGATTGGTGTTCTTGGCCGTTTTCTGTCTGATAAATTCTCGTAATGAGTTTGGAGGGACGTTTTGGAACAGACGCAACATGGACTTTTCGCCTCATGTTTTGTGATAATTTATCATCCTGGATTTTCCGGGAGGTCTCTTGAAGCCATGTTCCTATGTTTCACATTGAAGACCTCTTCCCATATCTCTTGTGCGCTGAGATTAATTGCAAGGCTCAAGGCTCATCCCATAAAAGATGGGATTTCTTCTTGGACTCCTCAGCTTTCGGACGGGTGGAGGTTTTTCTTGAATGACAAAATCACTGTCTCCAAAAAGATGTCTATTTTCACATCCGTAAATAGCCCAATATTCACAGTAAAAGTATTGACGTATGGTTAAAATTACTGAATAAAGGGGGTCATAAGTAAAACAGAAGATCCTTACCCTGTTGGACACCTCAGTCTGTCACCTGTATGAATTCTATGAGGTCATCACCCTGACAAGGGCGGCCCCACTCAGGATACACATACTCTGAAATACCTTGCAAAGCCCCTATGGCCAAACCATAACTCATAGCAAATTCCCACCTTACATACAAAAGATAAATAGAGCAATTAGATTTTCCCAATAATCAAAATTCCCTTATCTGAATGTGCACAATAAATTCGGGGATGTAGATGCTTCATCATGGAGGTAGGAAATCATTTTAATGGTTGTTCTTTTTGTGTTCGGTGCCACTAATAAGTGGTTGCAAAGCCTAACCATGTGGCTGCGGGATAGACAGGGCCCTTCCCCTTAGATACTGGATGAAGAGCACAGCCATAACTTGAAAATATTAGGGTCCAGTAAAAAATCTACCTACTGTGTGCCACCAACCACTCTTCTTATGTGGCAGAGGGGCCATTCGGCTCCTTCAGCACTAGGTCCAGGTGCCACTGCTACCCCTGGACCCACGAGAGCTATATCCCTAGTCCATTTTGACCCACCAGTGGAGACAATTCTTGGTTCCCACCAGTGGAGTTGTTTCTTGGGCCCTCCAGTGAAGCCGATTCTTGGGCTCAACCAGTGGAGTTGATTCTTGGGCTCCACCAGTGGAGTTGATTCTTGGGGTCCACCAATGGAGGTGTTTCTTGGGGTCCACCAGTGGAGATGATTCTTTGGACCGCCAGTGGAGTTGATTCTTGGGGCCCACCAGTGGAGTTGATTCTTGGGGTCCAATAATGGAGATGATTCTTGAGGCCCCACCAGTGGAGTTGATTCTTGGGGCCAACTAGTGGAGATGATTCTTTTAGGCCAACTTATGAGGATTTCTTGGGGCCCCCAAAGGGAAATTTTCTCTTAGGCCCCCCGTAAAGTTGTTCCTAAACCACCATAGAGGTTCTTATGTTGGAGGGTCCGCGGACAAAGTGAACCTTTAAC